>JAVFBW010137780.1:0-13188 GCA_034783835.1 Mopalia ciliata
TAGGCAAATTTCTTTATTTGCAATTTCTGTTGAAATTCTGATGGATCTTAGTTTAGCTATACTGAATCTGATACGAATACTGCAGGATTAAAATATATTAAATGTAATTATGGGATAACAATGTACACAATCCGTTTTTCCGAACACCCTATATTTAGACTCGATAGCAACACACAAACGGTTTACCTGGAACATGTGTTTTTCCCCACTTGCCTTATCAATACCCCACTGAGACCGGAGTTACCTGTCCCTAGGTTAACAATTCCACACCTTACGGTAATCAGGAAGCGTTTGACATTGCAATTAGACTAGATTGCCTGTAAGCAGCGAGTGTTAACCGAGGCGAGAGACAACGCGGATCAATTAATGCATCGCTTATTGATACTAATTGTTTTCAAGAGAACCCCCAACATCTGTTAGACCCAATACCAAACAAATGTCTACAAATTGCTAATGTTGTTACTTGACTTTCATCTATCGTTTAGACATTTATTTGCCAACAGAGCTTACAATCCGTGCTCGAAAGAAAGTCTCCGGTCGCGTGCGGCGCTCACGAGGAAATTATCTTCTTCTTGTTGATATTCATTCTCGCCACAACAGCGTTCGCTTTTTTTCCATGTCAACGAAAGCGCGTGCAGCGTGACTATGCCAACGGGCATTTGATTGACAGAGCAGTGTCTGCTTCGATACATACACACGTTCTCTGAATGATTTCATCTGTCGATCAGACGTAATTGTCGCCGGCCAGTTAGTTGTTTGTCAAGCGTAAGATGTGGACATTTTTGCCGGTGTAGAGGTCGTGTACTCATCAAAGCTATTCTATAGGACCCCGTGGTCTGAAGCGGAGTCAATGCTAGAAGGGGACCAAACGCCAACCAACTGCTCACCTATTTCTCTTTTTCTGATTTTGCCCTTATACAATTAGACAGAGACTAGGTCAAGCGCTTAGGACCACTTTTAAATGATTGGGTCTGACAGCCATTAACAAAGTCTCCAAACGTCTTATTAACTTGGAAATATGAGATATTGGAATTACCAGAAAAAAACGTCAAGGAAATAAAACGGACTCAGTGGTAGTGCCTACCCCAGTTAAAAATTGTGCCAAATATCAATCAAGGTACATGTTGTTAAAGGCGAATGTCTCTTCTCTTTCTTTTTACTAATATCGTTTATAACAACAAAAAACCGAACTTATAATATTAATTATTTTTCTAGCTGGCAGAAACAGATTTAGAGAAATTTCTCACGCACTGCCCGGGCTTTATCTAATCAGGTGAAAGAAGCAAATCGGGTGTGTTCGAGCATGCAAAATGAACACACTGCAGTTAGAGGATGGATTGAAAATGAACCGTCTTCTGTGTTAACAGATAACATGTCTGGTTCAGTGGAAAAGTAATAATATTAATACACGTTTTGGTCCCATGGAACTATTTGTAATCTGTGTGAACGTAATTTATCTTCGGGACGACCACTGGGATGTTGGTCTTTCATCAAGGCACCATGTAGTCGCCATTTATGTATGACATATCACCGTTATCTATATGCATCACATATGCCAACCATCCTTTTATCTGTAAACAATGTATCACAAATATCAGCTGTTGATGTATCACGATTGGGGGACACGACACTATTTTGTAACCATTGCCGACTTTTAGATAATTTTTTAAAAAAATTAAGGAAGCAATTATTGACCACGTCAATAATCCGTTGTACACAGTTCATTTTATACATCGAAAATGTATTCTTCAAACTAAACAGAAATTTACACATACGCTTTATTCGGAGATATTTTTATATCCTTCTTAGCTTATGAGATACATTGGTTTCGAACTGCTATTTTCTTTTTAAAGTTATAGGGCCTACCGTTTTTAGGATATAAATATCTCATAAAAAGGTATATCTAATTCTGCGGCATAATAAAATCTTGAGTAGCCATTACAATCCTACAATAGAGTGCGTAAGGGACATTATATCCAACAGTTATATGGTGGGGGACCTTTTAGTATTTTGTGGTGAACTGCGTTAGAGATCGTATCAATTTACACGTCAAAAATAACTCGTTTCGGAAGCCTGTCGTGGTCGCAGGCGCGGGCTGATAAAATCTCTTAATCGGGGAAAGAACAATTTATGTTTTTAGAATGGCTGAGTGGGACATGCTCGCGTCAATCATATTATTGTAGAAAGTGGCGTTCTTGACTGGTGCTGTATGGCGCAATTGTTTAAAATGAAGGTGTTTTATTGCTGCTGATCTGAAACGGACGACTGATGCGTGGATGGAATATGAACCTTCCGCCAGGCCACGTGACTTCTCAGTTAAGTCGCTGTACCTGCAAGTTGTTCATAGTGTCGTTGCCACGCGTGCGCCATTATAGAAAAAGGAAATTACACAAAGGTATTTCCGATAATGTTTTATATCAGTGTCTGCAGTCGACAGATAAGCTGTGTGGCATCTACAGCTTTTTACTTCAACGATTTACCTTTGATGTGATATCGGAGTCTATGCACTCATTGTCTATAAGCTTTCCATTACAACCAATTAAGGGGTTCGTTTGAAGGTCATATATACGGATTAAAGGTCATCCGAAGTAAAAAATAAAAATTAAAGTTTGTAGTGGTAACTAGTTTGTTTTGCTGTAATAGGCAACCCAAGAATAACAATCAGGTAAAATGCTTGTTTGGAGAAGTTTCCTGTTAACTAACTGAACATCAGGCCCTGCGATATTAGGTAGCGTTTACCTGAACACCATTGTCACGTAGATTCCCTTCACACCTCCCCCGTGGGACAGAGTGTCTCCTTACCTAAGGTTTGGGAGTTTGCAGTTTTATCATACCGACGTGCTCTGTTGAAAAGTCTTCTTGGTTGATGTAAACGGGGCGTATGCCAAGTCTCGGTGGCTGTTTCCCTTAGCTTTCTCGCCCAACTCCCCTAAGTCAACACATACACATGTCGTATTCAATCAAACTTTCCTGTCCGTCGTCGTTCCCTGATGAAACTCTATTGTGTGAAAATTAACAAATATTACTCTTTAATGAGTTTTGGTTGCCGTTGCGAGTTTAGCATTGACCGAGTATTTGAACCTTTTGTCAGGCGAATCCTATGCTGGTTTCATCGCGTGAGGGGAATACTTTTGTATCGGAGTCAACTAGGCTGCTAAAAATAACACTCACAACAATCAGAATAAAAGAGAGCAAAGGTGATCTGCGCTGCATTGTATATTTTCTTTCCTCTAACCCACTAGAACCCTTTCAAAGGTCTAATTTTCGCCGCCAGTGGCGACTTCAAGGACTTCAGTCGAACGTATAGCTGAGTCTACAATTTTCATGGCTTATTTGACTATGTCAAGCGACTTCAGAAAAACTTCATGTACAGGCGAAACTGTGTTGTGTTTTCTCTTTTTCTACTGTTATGTGATGTCGTTTCCGATGCAAGCTCATTACTTTACGTTTATTCCCTATAAGCCTATTTTGATTCGGACTTCCCTTATTCTTGCCTTATTTTAAATGCATTTCACCAGCTATAAAGTTCTGCGAAAACAATATATTGTCGGTTTTTATGGCTGAAGCCTGTATAAATATACAAGCGAGGTGTTGTTGTTGTTGTTTCTAAATAGTACAGCCTTTGTGAAATTCTCGATAAACCGCCACTCTGAGTTAGACAATTTTTCGATTCATTTTCCACGTATGTTAGTATCATAGGTAGCTGCTACATAAACAAGAGTTTAAGGAAAATCGATTAACGGGCAATAGAAATAAAACGTGGGGTAGGCCTAGTTCAAAAGCCGTGGACGTATAGAGTAGGTGGTACTATCGTTCCGAGTTAAAAAGAAAAACAAAGAAATTTAGTACAATTCATTTTTCATATAAGTACTAGTATATTAAAATGTTACTGACATGTGGAACTACAATATGTCGTCGAAATAATCAAACACCACAAAAAGTCAAATTACATATGAAAAATAAAAAATCCTCAGCATGGATCTAATCATGTATCAAAATCCATGGATAAATTTCGGCTCTTAATTTCGGATCTAGATTTTTAATTTTTTTAATTTTTTTTTATAAATACACCCGTTTCGTTATCATAGAGGGTACAAAAATAACATACATGTTATCATAAAGCGGATTTTTAAGTCACGTCTGTCAATTGGCTGGGGGCAGTATGGTTCTAGTATAAATACACTGCTTTACTTAGCATGGGATGAACATTAACTTTCCAACAGAGAAAAACGCTTTTTGTGGTTGTTTTAGTGTGTGTTGGGGACACCCTGGTGTGATATCGGTGCAATACCCGGCGTTAAACCTCAACCAAACAAGCAGATTACGTCACGTCCATCAAGCTACTCACTCGTGACATACAATACAAGTGGTTCTGACGTCACATTTAAACACGGATATTATAAGTCGGATATTATTGAGCATCTGATATAGGCCTAACCCACAAAGGTGGGAATTTGGTTCCAGTCCCTAACTCCTTGTCTAGTCATTAAATACTACAGTAAATATCACTAGTTTTACTATATATATAGTAAACAAACAATTGTTTATCTCTTCGTTTATTCAAAATATAAATAGTTCTCAGTCGGTAGAGTGTTGGGTCTATAGCCCAAAGGTCCCGGGTTCGATTCCCGGTGGAGGCAGGCTAATTTGTTTCTTTGCATTTATTCAAAATTTATATAGTTCGTGTATTCGTGTGTTTTACGCGGTGCTTTTTAAAAGGCATTTCACTTTTATGACGGTGGTGTATTCCAACAAAAATAGGCACTAACACAACCAAGGTGTGAAGGGTTTCCATAGTGTTTGAAAGTTAATTTTCCTCCAGTGCTAAGTCAATACAGCATAGTTAATCTTCGAACAAAACTACTCTAAGCCCGAGTGTCATGCATTCAGGAGAGATGATGTGTATGTAGTAATTAGTCAGTTTACTTAGCTAAAAAAAACATTGACAATTTATAACAAAGTTTTGGTGCACACAGTGAAAACATGGTGCACACAGTGAAAACATGGTGCACACAGCGAAAACATGGTGCACACAGTGAAAACAATGGCTTCAAATTTGTGCTATTGTAGTAGTCTTGCTACTTTTATATCTTAACATCGATCGGGCAAATAAGGATTTAAGTCCTTCTTCCTTAATGTAGGTTTACTTAAAACATCTTTGACGATTATAAAAAAGCAGAAATAATTATGATTATGATCAAGGGAATTAAATGAGGAGAGTACTTTAAATTAAACCCATACGTCAGTTACTCGATTCCATTTTTTAATATAGTTGGTGTATTGGTTATGGGCCACGCTTGTCTGTGGATTAGCTTCGAATGAATAGAATTTCTATGACTGCTCTTCATAAAGTAATAATTTATGTGGCTTTGGTGATGTAAAAGATAAGGTGTTCTATTGAAATGATTTCTGGGCGCAGGTCGTCGCCTGATTAGACCAGGGCTGGTGTGTAGTGAATAGTTTACCGATACGAATTGACTGGAAGAGGCTGGGTGTCTGGGCTGGTCGAGTAATCTACCTGGCGGGGGTCGTATCGTGTCTCCGCGGTCTGCTCTTGGCTGATAACCCCCAACATCATCAGTTTTATAGGCTTTCTTCCCGCTCCCAGTAAATTACCTTTCGCAGATCCATTCACTATGGCCGTCTCTGAGTGTATTTTCAATGCTATCAGTGGCGAACAGGAGCGAGGTGCCCTTCGACTCTTATCTCGTATCGTTCTGGGGACAGTGTGCCGGTCGGGGGACAGGAAAAGAGGAGTTTGTACAGTGTTGTCTCGGGTTATCAATCGCCAGACAGACTACCCTAACACACACATTTCTATACTTAATATATGCGAGTACACTTTCGATTTCTCCTCGCGTGTTTACTCGGTGTATTGTATTCGTTCGCTTGGCGCTAGTGCTCTTTGCTGTACACGGTCTAAATAATGTCTTTGGCGAGTAACTAACACATATTACCCGTGCACATTTCACTTTCTTGGGAAATACTCGCGTTCAAACAAAACCTTTGTAAGAAGCCGTCTGTATACATCAACACTCTACAGGGCCGGTGTAACATAGATTAAATGACCGTCATGAAATTTTGTCCGCCATTTTGTATCTGAATTGACGTATCGTGGCGATTTCTACAAAAGGACCGCTCTGTTAAGAAACCAAATACAACCTACATATCCGGGTAAACATTATTAGGACAAACATAAGCGACATTTTATCACATTTTATGGCTTAAAAAATGAATACTTTTACCCTGTTGACTTAATTGAAAGTCTTTCTTCGGTAAAATAAACAAGAAATTAGCAAGGTCAAATATTTTTAAACCATACTAAACTATTAAAATGCATATATCAAAATCGTTATTTTTTGTCTTGTCGCTGCAAAATACCTACCTTTCTTAACCTGTATGAGGAATGTCAATCTTCTAATCCACGTATATGAGTGTAGAAATAATGGAATTCCAGGATGTGAGGCCGTTGAATAAATAAATAAATAAATAAATAAATAAATAAATGAATAAATGGATAAATTAAAATTATTCCATTTGAATATTTCTACAAAAACTTTCTCCTAACATCATAGTTGTCCCGTCTTGATTTGCGTGAGTTTCGTTCTATTCCAAGGGAGAAACTGTGGCCTGGTCCGAGATACTCGCATGTTATAGAGGTATGGAGAAAAGCCATTGAGAAGCGGCCTAGACAGACTTAACGCTTCCCCTCTCAAGGAAAAGAGGATTACGCTGTCAGGATGTTCACAACATTTTATTTACCTATAGAATTATTGGTATTAACAGTACTTTGATATGAAATATGGCGGGGATTTGGTTTAATGACAGTGCGATGATAAAACCAGGCGGTGTTAAGAATGTGAGTCTTTATCAGCTCTTCAGTGTACAGTCGTCTGAAGTGTGGTAGAGATTGTAAAGTAGATCAGCTTTGAATGAAGCCAGGATTACACGTTTTTATTTTCAAATTAAGCCTATTAGTTGAGTCTAGGACAAGCATATGAGGTGAAAACCCAGTGTAAACGGGTTGGCCTAAAACGACTTAACTTTGTCAACCTAACTCCGCCGCGTTACCGGAGATGTTCGCTGGCAAAAGAGAAGGCAGAGAAAAGCCTTGTAGACAAAGATCCTGTGAAGAGTGCTGGAGAATGGTCTTTATATGGACTATTCAGAACCTTGGAAAAGTCATGAATAATTTAAACAAGTTCCAGAACGGAAGAAGGGACCTTCATTGGCCGTATAAAATAAACCAGTGTGTTTCATACAGGTGGTTCTCCTAGTCAAGCTATCAACTGAGAAGGGAAGGTAGAAAAGACGAGGGACTGTTTATTGAAGGCGATTGAAAGGCTCTGACAGCTCTCGAGGATAGCTCTATCAACCCGACTATTGCTCTTTTTGTTCGAGCTGACTTCAATTGTCCCCAAACAGTCACCCCTCCTAAGTGCACGTGTTCAATCTCAAAGAACACCTCTCCTTCCAATTTTTACTCACTTTAATGAAATTTTACTTGAGCCTATGAATGCATTTTTGTCTGCAAAATACACACAAAAAATCGGTTAAATTAAACCTTTTGTATACTATATATACTTTTTACTTGAGGGTTCAAGAAGTATATGAGTAAGATTTTGCTTGTTTTCCGGGTAAATTTGTTGTACTCTTACATTTTGGAACTTTCCGTCATTTGCTCTATCGGGCAATGGGTGTTCGTCAGTATCATGCAACCTATAACTCTACACTCAATGATTATTACCATAAATCTTTAAAATGCTATTGAAATATAGGTTTGTTGAGCATCAAGCAATCTTTAAATTATACTTCCTTCATTTATCCGCAATCCACCTGCGGTAAGGATTTATTTACAACCAACTTCAATACATGTCATACTTATGGCTATACGTATGCACGTGTGTGATCGTATAGACGCTTTTTCACGAGTATCGAATAAATGCCAACAGATTAAGTGTTGCGCAAGTCCGAGCGCAATTAGTGATTTTAACCTGCCGAGTTTTAACGCACATACATACAGCTTCGATGCAGTTACCGTGTATGGTATGGGGGGAGGGGGGTGTAGGGTGGGGTTTTTGTCCACGTACCTTTCATTTTCGCAGAGGCGGTCTTTCAGGGCACCAGATTTAACTCCCTTTTGTTTACCTGTAATGGGTGATTTGGGTCGGTGTTGTTTTGTCAGGTAATAAGCCCTTAGACTAATAAAAAGTAATTTGTAATGAAAAATACTCTACATATACGAGTAAGTATGTATCGCTTTCAAAGACTGTCAACTCCGCTTGGTGAGTCGCTAAGAAAACGATCTCTCCTCGCAGTTACTGATTGCTCTGACACTGATAGTAAGCAATACATACAGGAAAAGTTTATTTTTCCATAAATCTAAATAAAAACGTGTCAAATCTGGCACTATTATGTTTTCAGAAAAGGTGCCATCACTTAATCCCACAGTCAGTCAACGCCTACATCCTTTTCTCGAGAATTGCTCAATGCCAAATAGATAGGATTTTAACCGTGAAACTATAAATCTAGACTACTACTCCAAAGAGAGCTGTTGACATCACTAACGACAAATTAAGTAATAATTGAAATATATTTGTAGTTCCAAAACTCGCTCGTTGTTCTATCACACTTGGATTGTTTACGTTATATGTCGAAAGTGTCAATCTAACACGAAACTAAAATGTGTTTAAGCTTCTTTGTTTTGATTGTTGTGGGATTTTACTTTCTTTTGTTTAAAGGAAAGTAAATTTTACGCGGAAGGAAAGGTCATGTGGTGTTTTTAAGGCGAAATTTATTTTCATTCAGTTTTCATTTACACACAAGCTAATTGCGGTTCGGTCCGTTTGATGTAAAATTACAGATATTGTTTATTTACTAAGAACAATATAATATTATAGGACAGATATCCACCATGCAGCTAAAATGGTTGAACTTGTTGCACAAACAGTACCTTTCTTACATTTTCGCGTAATTAGTAAAAGACGGATAAAGTCAGTAATTGTCCTCAAGATAACAACGCATGATATTATTGGATTAAATTTCGTATATAAAGTGTATATGTTTTAATGAAGTCACCTAAACGAAATATGGATAAATTTGCCGATTACAAATCAAATATCTGCTTTATACATATTTTGGTGCCATATTAACGCGTTAATTTATATTTAAATTCGCATTCCCAGTTTAATAAATGATTCATATTTTGGCTTAATTATACGTTTTCAGGATGTCACACGCTGGGTCATAAATGACTTTGCTGGTCAATAAAAACTCAATATAGACTGCCTCACTCCGGGACTGTTAGACTATATTAACAAGATATCAACCCACTGTTGTATTGAGGATAAACCCCGAGGTACCCCCAGATCATTCGATTTAATCCGTATAATAACACTTACAGACAATATAAACCGCTTTTGATCTTAACAATCCGCGATAATACCTTCTTATGTTTCTCATGAAAAGATAACAAACATTTATAAATACTCAGGAGGAAATTACATCAGGCTTTTAACATTATTATATAAGACGGAATGCATACACTATACCGCACTGTCTTTGGTTTATATAAATATTTAAACATTATCTATGTCTATATAAACAATTACCTAAATAAATTCCAGTTTTGTGTTACAGATAATTTGATACACAAACCATGGTATAGATTGATATTTCTGTATCTATAATAGTCTATCATACAATAGAGTAAGGTGACTACTCCAAAAAAGGACGAAAAATTCATATTGACTGAATATTTCGGTTTATTATCAAACCATCATCAAAAATATCTATCATACAATGTAGCCTTTTATAGAGATACAGAGGATTTTTCACATAACTGTGTATTATGTAATTTCAAGTTTTTCACTAATACCGATTACTAGTATTACTTAATTGGATATTTGAGCCCTGCTTCAAATCCCGATGTAGGACAATAACACGAATTTGGGCATTTCAACTCAGTAGCTAACCAGTGTACAACATCTATCATTGTTTTCTCAAACAAAACTGATACCATGGTCGATTTCTAAAATCGCTGAAAGGCCAACGTCCTTTCGATTTCAAACTGGTAATTCGACTAATCAAGACTTCATTATCAAAGAGCGACCTTTCCCTATATCTCATTTCACCGACTGAAGACCTTTTAGTATTGATTAATATACACCTTGTATGTAGATTCATTTGTGATGGGTCGTATAGTGCAATACATTCGCGTCGAATAGAGAATCCATCTTCAAACAAAGTTTATAGTTATGTCATTTCCTCAACAATGGCCAGATAGAAAATATAGCAAATGTACCAAGAATCCACCTTTGAAACAAGAACATTGAATTGTCCTATCCGTTCTGGATATGAAACACGTTTTTGTAGCTTGCCTGAGTGGATTTCTTGACTTTACAAAGATGTGTTTATATTGTTACTATTTTTGTTTTTTGTTCAATACTATAGTTTGTCACTTAGTGCTAAATTCAAAGCAAAGTTACATGGGAAATAGGCAATATCTCTGGACAGTTGCCAGTCGAAGCTCCGTTAGCACAAAACATGATCAGCCACTGGACACATATACATGCATCTTCAAATGCGTTTGACACGATATTTTCAAATTACATAACGTCAATTCTTAAAAATTACATAGCCCAATATAGTTCCGAGAGATTTCAAAAACGAAATTCTAATCTTAGTCCATTCATCAATTAAGAATGATCTTTAAATTATTTCTCCCTTGATCAGACTAAGCATGTGTCATCAGATTCAGATACCAACTTGTATTTAGCTTGTTATGTATTGGTTTGGGCGATTTACTTTAATTGAGTGAAAGATTATTACTTAAACACAACCCTGCAATAGCCAAGAGATTATCTTAATAATCAGTTGATATAAGATATAGCAAGTGTACAGAGAAAACCGAAAGTGAATCCTTATCGTTCAGAGTTTGCGGCATGTTTCCTGGGCCCCAATGGATTGGTTGATTTTATAGAAGCGTTAGTCTTATAATGTGTTTTTGGTACACTGCTAGTTTGCCATCTGGTAACATGATGCCCTTACTAAATACGAACCAAAGTTATTCGGCCAATAGGCAATATATCCGAGCAAGGGACAATTTGCCGGTCAAATGGCCATAATCGTTACCAGAATTAAGCAAAGGACGATTACATCTTCAGACCCCCTTTGAAGTGATATTTTCGTATTAGCAAAAATCATCGTTTCTATATATTTAAAAAAAAAAATATATTGGAGATTTTTTAAAGCGAAGTCAATTGGCTGTACAGATTACTTCCTTTGCAAAAGCTTTGGTTAACTGTGTCCGAACGTGTCCGCTTAATATACTAGCCTAAAGCATGGGATTATGAAATACATTTATTCTCTCTGTATCGAGTGTAGGTCGATTATAAAGAGACAAATCGGCTTTTGGGGTTTATCCCGTATCACAGGGAATTATAGTTTTTCGCTTGATTGGTACTACTGTGAGACTTTTGTGCAGCAAAGTTTGGGCCAATAAATCTAATCGCCCAGTTATGATTCGTTCAGTGTTAACATAAAACGAAAAGCAAGTCCAATCCTATTGCGACTCAACACGACACTTCCTACACAGTCTTCTTGTCTAATTCTCAGCGACAAAATAAATTCAAAGGCGGTAGAATAAGAAAAAAGGATCTACGGGAAAGAAGTTTTGGCCCAGCGTGAGGCTTGTTTCTTTACCGGTGACCTGAATAGAGAATACCCTTGGGGTGGTTCCGCTTCAATCCGGGGGCCGGGACTTATTTGTTGGTGTGACTGTGTTCATACGGTTTCCCGTATCGCTGTACAAAGTCCCACGTACCTGTAGAGCACACGTGAGATAGATGAGTGGATGACTGCCCGTCCCACGACCACCCTCTTCCTGCACCCCCGGGGTAGAGGTGTTCACACACGACCGGAATTTTATCCATGATAAACCGCTTTTGATCTTTGCTGTTTTATTCTCAAATATATTCACATTTGCCCAGGAAGTTTTTTGGATGTATGGATGTAAATATACACAACTACCTCAATAATAATAACATTATCACTCCAATGCCTATATACAATTTAAACAAACTTGAGAATTTTAGCATTATCCTCACCATCAAAAGCATATACTATGTATTTATATTTATGATTCATCGATTTAAATTAATCACCATCCCTGTCTCAGCGTCATTACTGTTTTAAAACATGGTTAATCCCGTAGTGTACTTGTCAAGAGATGCAGTTGGTGTGCATTTGCGTAATTGTATTTGCATTTAAGTCAATGACTCGTTTATATGGTGCAAAGTCCACTTCTAAAAGTTTAAAATATGCTCATGTGGGTAACATCTCTTGGCTCATTATTAAAGCGTAAAGGTACTCTCCAATGGAACATACACGTGAATGCATGGTAAAGACTACACGGTCAAGAATGGTTTTAAAATAAACAGACATATTTCACACTATGCATTGATCTATGCATGTATATAATACTTTAGAGTCGTTTAACTTGGCTTTATATCACTTATCACTACATTGGAATAATTATACAGTAAAATATTGAGTCCATTGCTAGCACATGTAAAACCAAGATAATATGTGATCATTGGTCATTATTTGTTGGATTAGTCGGATGGTGTTATTTCCAGGAAAGTATATGCAGTGCTGTGGGGGGAAGAAGGCGACGTAAAAAGCCTTTTCTTGTCTGCCCAATTAAGGGAATAAATGGCTTTCAAAAAATGCATGCTTATAATATTAAGTCTGCCGTGCATGGTTTCTACGAGGTTTACGTCAGTTATCGGCAGTGTACAGTCGCTACGTAAGCCACGTGACGTTAAACACCAATTAGATAAACTGATGAACCCAGCCTATGATATATGGTTAAGATATAAATGAAAAATGAACATTTCATTTCAGAGCATTGTACTATAGAGCAAACACACCCTGGTCATATTCAAAACGCAAGATTTCAATTGTCGCAAGTCTAATAAACAGGCCTCGTGCCAATGCCAAAATGTTGCTCTGTTTGGTTGTTTTGGGCGGGTTAAGCCCAGAACTGTTGTAATTATGTAAATAAACAAATATAATAAAATATAACACAAAGCTCTTGTTAAATATAAATGATGTTAATATTTTTTTAATCTTATAGTCTTTATAAATCTGATATAGTTTTTTTTCTGTAATATTCGGAGAACTGTT
>JAVFBW010137791.1:0-13186 GCA_034783835.1 Mopalia ciliata
CAATAACTCCGGTGGTTCTTTCTCTGGCGACAATAACTCCGGTGGTTCTTTCTCTGGCGACAATAACTCCGGTGGTTGTTTCTCTGGCGACAATAACTCCGGTGGTTCTTTCTCTGAAAACATTAGCTCCAATGGCATTTGCACAGCGACATTAAGCCCGGTGGCATTTGCTCTGGCGACATTTAATCGGGTGGTATTTGCTTCGGTGGCATGCTCTGGTGAGATAAGCTCCGGAGGTATATGCTCAGAAAACATTAGCTCCGGTGATATTTTCACTGTTGACAATAACACCGGAGGTATTCGCTATGGCGACATTAGCTCCGTTGATATTTGCTCTAAAAACAGTAGCTACGGTGGTGTTTTCTCTGGCAACGTTAACTTCGGTGATGTTTTCTCTGGCGAAATTGGTCCAGGGGCATTTCCCCTTGTAACATTATCTCCCCCTCCCCCCTTGCAACATTAGGCTCGTTTGTATTTGCTCTAGAGACATTAACTCCGGTGGTACTTTCTCTGGCAACATTAACTCCGATGGTATTTTCTCTGAAAACATTAGCTCCAATGGCATGTGCTCTGGTGAGATTAGCTCCGGAGGCATTTGCTCGGAAAACATTAGCAGTGATATTTTCACTGCTGACATTAACATCGGAGGTAATAGCTCTGGCGACATTAGCTCCAATGGCATTTGCTCTGGCGACATTAACTCCGGTTGTATTTGCTCCGAAAAAATTTGCTCTGGTGGCATTTACACGGACGACAATAACGCCAGTGTTATTTTCTTTGGCGGTATTAACTCTGGTGGTATTAACTCTGGAAACATTAGCTCCGATGATATTTGCACGGGCGACATTAACCCCGTGATATTTACTTTGGTGACATTAACTCTGTTTATATTAACACTGGAGGTATAGGCTCAGACGACATTAGCTCCAATGGCATTTGCTCTGGCGACATTAACTCCGGTTGTATTTGCTCTGAAAACATAAACTTTCGTGGCATTTACAGGGCGACATTAGCTCCGGTGGTATTTTCTCTGGCGACATTAACTCAGGTGGTATGTGCTCGGAAAACATTAGCTCCGATGGCATTTGCTCTGAAAACATTAATTTAGGTGCTATTTGCTGTGGTGACATTAACTCTGGTGGTATTTGCTCTGGCGACAGTAACTCCAGTGGTATTTGATCTGAAAACATTAGCTCATGTGGCATGTATTCTGATGAGATAAGCTCAAAAGCAATTTGCTGGGAAAACGTTAGCGGTGATATCTTCACTGGTGACATTAACATCAGAGATATTCGCTCTGCCGACATTAGCTCTAGTGTTATTTGCTCTGACGACAACTCCGGTGGCATTTGCTATGGCGACACTAGTTCCGATGGTAATTCTTCGGACAACGTTAACTCCGGTGGTGTTTCTCTCACAACGTTAACTCCGGTGATGTTTTCTCTGGCAACGTTAACTCCGGTGGTGTTTATATTTAAACATACTTTTTTTAGCCTTGCATTTATAGTGAAAAAATTAAATCAAAATTCCAGTTGGAACTGAGTCATTTAATTTTTAAGTTTAAAAATAATGATTTACTTCTTTACAAGTGTACAGCTAGACGTTTTTTTTTTTTTGCGATTTAGGGCACATCGGTTTTGTCTAAATTTGATTTTGCATATCTGTTTTCTCAAAAGCCTTTTGAGCTACACCGGTGTTATTCGGCTGCCTTAGTTAAACAAAAACATTATTAAGGGTATCTCAATTTTTAAGCTTTGCCTAGTTATCTCTTTATAGCAATTTTTCTCAAATTAATTATGAAAATTAAACTTTCTGATTAAAAGATAAATACTTGAAAAGAAAAAAAAGCATGCAGAATTTCACGGGTGTAGCTCAAATTAGGTTAAAAAAAATTTAATTTCGAAAAAAAACAAAAATGAAGTGCCATATGTAAACCGTGCAAATTCCATCCAGTTGTTCACTTGCAAAGAATTTAATCCAAATTTTCAAACTTAAAATGAAATAACTACTGATCGGAATTTTGATATAACTATTTTCTCAAAACAAAAGAACTTTTTTTTTTTTAAACCTGTATCCCAGGTTTTGGCCTATTGGAATACCCTTTTATTCATGTTATATTTAAACCAAATGTTTCCGACTAAGAATTGCACCAGCAATCTATAACTTTCTTGTAGTTTTACACAGGTTTTAAATGGCCGTATAATTCATGATCAGAAAAAAACCCTGTTTATATAAAACATATCACACGTCATTCATGAAAAAAAGCAACAATACAATTTTTAAAATGGTTCTAGCAAATGCTCAAAAGTGAAGGGCTTCAGCCCCCGACATACACACAAACAAAAACGCGGGCTTTAAAACAATGACTATACACAATTGATAGGCATATGTGGAAAGCTAGCTTTGGTGACATAAATAAGAGAAAGACCTTAATTTCGTGTCAACATTCACGAAGGACAATATTGATTTACGTAACTAATTGTATCTAATTGCATCTCATAGAATCTTTTCTCACAATTACAAATAGATGACTTATTCTCAAGTTATTTAACCTAGGAAGGATGACGTAAAATATAGGAATCACACCACAAAGTCTGAATGATTTGTGCCAATGAAAGACCCCATCTCCGTCACTTGACTTAACTATTGGCGCATGCGTCTTTGTCAGAACACTGTCAACCAGCACGAGGCAAAGTTCTCCACGTAAATTCTGAAAGAAATAGACAGCGGAAGCGCGACACCAGAGGCACAGGAATTATGCATACCGACTTTATGAAAGTTTCCAATATTGTCCTCGTTGTCGCTGTTGTAGTTTTACTTTCAGACGCATGTCGTAAGTATTTTTGCCTGTAATTTGAACTTTTCTGGTACCGTACCGTAGTCTTTTTACAATGTGACGGTCGGAATTGACACGGCTGTGCGATTTGGGTAATCCGAGCCACACGAGTGAATATATTCGGCTGGTTGTAGATGCGAATAGCACAATGAAAAAGGCCAGTTCCTCCGTACGTCCCCGCCTATCTCAACCCGTGGTGAAAGATGAAAATTGATACGCCGCTATCGCCGGCCTCTCAAAGCCTATATCTTATTTTTCTTTAATTTTTTTTTCTTAAACTGAAAACCTTTACCTACCTGCAATATTTCTTTTCTGTCGGTTTTAAACTTTATTATTGCAAAGGGAGATAACTTAAACGTGTCAACTCAGGCGAGAAACTCCGATAAAACTTTATTTAAACTTTAGAAAAGTAGGAGTTAGATTATTTTGACGTATCTAGGTCTTATTTATAAGACTAGGCTAAGACCTGAAGACGGAGGATTTAGCCCTAAGGCCTATTTATTGTGCTAAGATGCGGATACGTATTTTATTGAATTATACATATATGCCTATATATAAAAAATAAAAATGAAAACCATGCATTCCGGTAACAAATTACATATAAGCTTATGTATTTTTTTAAATCTCTGATTCTGTCGTCCCTACGTACAATTCATGGCATCAGGCACTTTTTGGAATTCCCCTCCTAAGCACAGGCAGAGCTAAAGGGGAACAGGAAGCCGGTCTGTTTGTCGTGTCTGTGTTATTTCCTGTTTTTGTCCTGTATTTGTCCTGTCTTGTCTTTGTTTGTTGCCAGTGGTGTAGAGGGTGGTTTCCTTCACCCATTGGGCTGACACATCGTCATATAAGTGAAATACCCTTGGAAAAGATGTTAAAACCCCAATCAAACAAACCTAAGCACAGGTAGGCCTACCCCTAGTACAAAAAGTGTTAAAATAGGGGAAACAAATGTCCTCACTTTTGTGTTGGAAACATATAAAATAAAAACTAAAATGAAATGTGTCCAGGATCCAGTCTGTTTGTCAACTTTCAGACATGTGAGTCATATGTTGCCATAGTTCGACAACTTAAGGAACTGTGTGAAGTGGACAAAGAGTGGTCATATAAGTGCCATACCTTTGTGTACGACATTAAACCCTAATCAAACATACACACCATCAGTGAGTCATTTGACATTGCTCTGGAAATAACTGCGTGGTTTTGTATGAGGTTTCCTCTCCGTTTTCCATTGCTATACTAGGCAAGGAACTAACTGAAGGAAGGGTGTGAAATGAACAATCCATCATGTGGATGAAATACCCCAAATCAAACAGACAAATCAAGGAAGCTAAATCTTCTGCCCAAAATATGACATTAACTCCACAAATAATGATTCATGATTAAATTATTGTGATTGTTTCCTAAACTTCTTGTTGTAGGTGGAGATTCAGGGGAGGTGTTGTGTGCTGTTGATGAACACACATGCTCTGATGGGGATTGTGTCCCTGAAACTTGGTGGTGTGACGGAGATATTGACTGCTCCCAAGGTGAAGATGAAAAAAACTGTGGTAAGCACTCCCTAATACTGACTGCTGAATACTTGAACTTAAAAATCATTACAACTATGATTTCAAAACATTGTAACTTACTGTGCCATGGGTGGGCGGTTGGAGGGAGCTTCATGTTGCACTGGTGCTCTCAGAGCTAAAGGGGAACAGGAAGCTGATCTGTTTGTGGTGTCTATATTGTGTCCTATTATTGTCCTGTAGTTGTCCAGTTGTCCAGGGTGGTTTAATTCACCCACTGGGCTGACACGTCGTCATATAAGGGAAATACCCTTGAGTACGACATTAAACCCCAATCAAACAAACAAACCGCTCTGTGTTGGTATACCAGCGCACATGCGTTTCACGGGAATCGACTTGGCGACCTGAGGGGCGAAGGGGTGGTGTGGACCAAACCGTATACTCTCTGGAGAGTACACGACTTAATTATTCTTAAATAAAAAAGATTCTTCATTTTATGTTGACCCATTGTACACATTTTCAAATTTCTAGGCATGCAGCTGTAATTTTAGTAGAGCTCTGTCTTGAGACTTCATAACAAGATAGAAATGGCGCGGGTTAATCCAATTTTCAGTCTGCGTTGAAAAGCTATACGGTATATACTTAGCGATAACAGAATGAACCATAGATTAATGGAGCCAAATTCTGACTCTGGTCAGTGTGTCTTTTTATTTTATTAAAATGGCTCATAATGTTTTCCAGGTAACACAGCGGATCGTGTACTTTTATTCCTGAGCAGTTGTGAATGGTGGCAAGCAGAAATGATATATATCTGTTTCGCCTACATGTCTCCTGGCAACGAAGACGATGATTTTAATGAGTTCCCAATAAGACTTCATCTAAGATGAGGATTAGTCTGTCTGACCAGAGAAGTAGTGCCTGATGAGCATGCCGGGACATTGTGACAAAATGACTGGACATATCATTACATTTGACAAATGCACTTCTCCCAAGTTTACAACAAACACGAGACCAGATTTTATGGACATAAGTGAAATCTCACCATACATATCAGTATTATACCAGTACTACCTAACATTAACCTTAGTATCATGTCACGTGACTTATCTAGCGGTGGAACGGGGGAGGGGATTCCCAGTGGTTATACACTGAAAAAAATATTCATTTACATCTTAAGGAAAATGTTAAGGAATATTTTCGCGAATAATGCAACATCTAAATATTCCATAAATTTTAAGGAATATGAGATGGAATTTGTTTGGGGGGCAACGATTGTTCAAAACATATTTATAGATTTTTCTTTTAGAGGTTACGAAAAATTCCACAAAAATTAAGGAAAATTCCACATTTAAGGTGTTATGGAATTTTTTCCATAATTTGGTTAAGGACTTTTTTTACAGTGTTTGTGAGTAATGTGAGTCTCCATCGGGTCACCTGAATGAGGTAAGCTACATAGATCATAAGACGAAGATAATTCTTGATAGGTGTGATGACTGCTACATTGAACTGGAGGTATACATGCTGACACACCGTATTTAAACATATTAACACGTGATTGTCGAGTTAGGTTCATGATTTCACGCACTTTCTCACGTTACCTGGCATACACAGGCAGTCAACAAATGTCTTATCGTTCGCGTCACGTGATGTTTTACCTAGAATAAATGACAATAAAGCCAATTGTGCACGTCAATGTGGTTGTATCAGTCAGACAGACCTTTTTCTCTCAAAAGTTCGGAGGACTAAAATACGGAACGTCAACATATAAAGAAAAGTTTAATTTGTATTATCATACTAATTAATTGAATAGTTTATGATAAGGTAGCCAAATAGAACTTGGGAGATGAACAAATCTTATATTTGTCTATGCTCATATCAATTCATTCATGCAAATATTTTAAGTACACATTCAGTACAAGTTAAAATTATGTCCGGGTAGCGATCGCGCGATTGAGTTATTCCTCACGTTTTGAAAGATTAGACATGCATGAGAGTTCATTATAATACGTTTCGCGAGAACACAAAAGAGTGGACCGGAAATGACCCTCATTTTGTATAAAAATGGACACTTTCTATAACTACAGTTACTTCCTTCGAGAACAAACCAGTTACAAAATTGAGCACTTTGCATCTGAACTGTGACCAAGGAAGTATTTTGTCGCTGGTTGGATGTGTCGTTCAGCACGTAATGCTGGCGCGTGACTTGGTTCCATTGTTCTGCCAATCTTGTTTGAAAGTAGGCGTTGATAATGGACAAGCGCGTGCTTCGATGACCCATTTGTTCAGTTGTGTTCTACTCAAATATCGGCCAGTTACCTGACACCAGGGTTAATCATTTGACCAGTTGTCAAAGACGACTGAAATAGCCACCAGTAATCGACACGTTGACAGCTAAGACATGGCTGGACACAATAAAATCCAATCGGTGAAATTGGAGAAAATCATCATCTCATCGTCCATGGAAGACAAGTCTTAATTTCCTGAACAGATCTTGTATACTACTCAAAGAAATCTACCGAAGTGGACATAACAAGAAACTACAGCTAATGAGAATATCAGTCCGTCATTGAAATAAATGCATATTCAATCAGCGGATGGAGGTGTAAGGACATTGAGTGGTGGTGATTTTAGGAACCCTAAATTGAACTTGGAAATAAAATTAAGGAAATGTGTCTTTTGAGAAAAGGATCATTAGGTTGCTTTGTTCAGGCCGCTCGCCGCCATAGTTTCCTACAGACATATATAAGCGCAATTATCTTCAATAGAGGAAATTACAATAAGTTACGCAATACAAAATCTTGTCTGGCGGCGAAGTACTATTTAAACCTCGGGCTGGATTAAGATATGTAATTCAAAATTAAAAAAAGCTTAACCCCAAAAAATCGAATTTGGTTTTACTTAATGAATAAGTAATGTATAAACCTAGCGACAGGGTAAGTCTATGTAGATAAAGTACTACCTAAAAATATGCCAGTGCCTATAAACACAGACTGACAGAGAATATCCAAAACCCGATACAGCAGCCCTTCATATCAGACGTAATGGCTAATATGGCATAATTTGATGGTGCCCTGCCGATGGAGAATGTGGCAGAGTAAGAACTGGACCACACATCACGCAGGTTATCGATACACGCACTTACCAGGACAGATGTTGGTACTCGGAATACATGATCCCAGGCCGGACTACCAATAAACTAAGCTAAAAAAAACCTTCTTTATCAATTTGATACACGGCTATTAATACCTATGGCCAAAGCGAAACGTTAGACATTGCCAGTAGGTCAATCAAGTCCAAAGACTTCGATGATGGTACCTAGTTCAGAAAATGTCAACTAGTTGGAACGAAAGATCATTAAACCATGAAGCGATAGCAGAACTATTGTCGACTGTACTTATATTGCCTAATTTTTAACAAGTTTGAGCAAATGTCAATAAACAACGCAAAGCGTCTACAAGTCAAGGACGTAAAATTCTACTGTTTTGAAATGATAATTTATAACATCTTTACATAGTGCCATATAGAGATACCAACGTTCCTGAATTAAATTGTTTGTAGGGTTTGAACTCTGATTCGTACACCAGGAAGACAGTTGCAAACAGATCAATTTATGAACTGTTCAAATTCACAAAAGAGGGTTATCAAAACGGGCGATATCTGGACTTTCACAATAACCTACAGAGAAGACAATGTTCTTCCCTCGTGACTAGTAAGGAGTGTTCAAATTCACAAAAGAGGGTTATCAAAACGGGCAATATCTGGACTTTCACAATAATCCAGAAAGGGTCACAGGAGAAAACAATGTTCTTCACTCGTGACTAGTAAGGAGTGTGGGAAATGCTTCGATATATACGTGTTTAAAAAAGCAAATAAATGAAACTGTGATCCGATGTAGAAAGGCTATCAGCACACAACTTTTCACAAAGAGTCTCAGGGGGAAAAAGTCCCTCTCTGTTACACATAATATATTGTTCTTCTGGTGGTGCCTAATGTGTGCGTCTATTTGCTTGTATTTACCTATGTATGTGTTCTATAAGTACCATTTACCCTTCATAAGTGCCACTCTTTATCAGGATGCAGATTGTAAACAAGATTAATCTGTAAGTGAACTGCCAGGGTAAAACAGTCTTAACCAGTCTGTATGAAAACCAGGTGGCAATTTACAGAGCACAATATCATAATCCTCCGTATGGTTCGTGCCCCGATTCCTGCTAAGGTCAAATACAGATAAACAGCTCCTGGCTTCAAAACGAGGTTTTGCACAAATTGTTGTTGAACTGTAACAAATGTTCTTAGGAATACAAATAGTCCTGTATGTGTCGCAAGTAACATCGCTGTAGAAGACTTGACTTAATTAAAAATATAAAAGTATGATATTGTCTTTGATTGTCGTTCAACGCCATACTTAAGGGTATTCGACTTATATGATGACAGTCCTACGCTTAACTAATGATAAAGCTGTATCACCCTTGGTGCTATTTGTCAGTGAAAAGCCGGAACTCCCGTCACGTGACGCATTTCAGTCTGTTGATTGGGTAGATTTGTCAAGATGTCCGATTGTCAAATTTAACAAACCGCCTCAAGTTTGACAAGATTTAGTGGATAATACCCACTATAAAGAACGGAAGACGGTAAGAGTGTTTTATCAACAACCGTTAGCGAAAAAGTTTGCTTCTTTTCGAAAATACTTGCCTTCCCAGCAAGCCAAACAACGTTGCGACAACGTTTTGATTTGGTCGTGTCAGCACGGTGTTACGCTGTTTGAATTTAGTGGACTGCTACATGTAGGTATGCTGCCACAACCTTAGAATACAACCACACGACAACGAAACAGAAACGTTATAGCTACGTTGTCATATTTTTGTTGCATCATGCAACGTTTTCACAACATAGTTATTACGTTGTACATAACGCTACCAATTCACAACTAAGTCACAATGGGTCGATTTGTATTATAACAACGTTAAACTACAACGTTTTCCTGTGACGCTTTGACAAAGTTATAAAAACGTTGTATCAACTGGTTCAAACTAACAAAAAATTGAATTGAATTGTTTGTCCAGCTAAATTCAGTGTGCTTGCTGGGCCACTGGGTGGTCCATTTATTTCTGATTATAAATGTATAATTAACACACGACGGTATAGACACTTATCAGTATCCCTTCGGTTATATCATAAACCAAGGCATTGTGATATTTAGGCGTGTAGTAAAATGCCCGAGCCGCCATGTGCGCCATGTCAGTTAAATTAGAAGCTATATGCGGGAGAAGAAGAACCCTCTAAGCGATATATACAAATAACATTTCGTCTAAATTCAATTACTAGCCAGTAAATCAGTACATATTAACTGAAGCCTAATGCCAGTTAATTATCCCGGCGAAATACCCATCAGCGGAAACAATTTAGTGACTGGCTCAAAAAAAATATTTGAGACTACTAGTTTGTTAGTGAACTGTGCCGTTTCGATAAGGTTCTCGTGGGGAGTTACTAATGGTGGGTTAAATTTACCCACGATTACACACAGATATAGGCTAATTTTCAAGTGCATCATTGCAATTTCGGGAAGCCATGTGTTTTTAATGACATCAGAAAAAGATTGCCTATTACTGTATAGGCAGTGCGTATGTTGCTTGAATGTCTTGCTGGACCCAACAACGTTCCATTCCGTTGATTTAAAGTTAAACATTCAAAATTTATAATAATTTGAAAATAATTTGAAATTAAAATTTACAAATATTTGGGCCTCTAATTTAGTTTTTCAGTGGTCTCTATATAAATGTTTCCATAAGGTCTTGCAGGACCCAACAATGTTCCATCCCGTTGATTTAAAGTTAAACATTCAAAATTTGTGGTTACAAGAAAATAGTTGGAAATCTAATTTACAAAAATTTGGGCATATAATTGAATTTTTCAGTGAGCTTTATTATTAACGAGGTTATTCAGATGGAGTTAGAGATTAATGGGATTATCGAAACAGCCTTTATGCTCCAAACTGCGTTCGTTTTTGTCATTTGTTTATAAGTAGTTCCACTGATCAATAAAGCGAAGCGTATTGTACCTAAATGTCTGACTGTACTCAGTAATTGTATTCATAGGCTATCCGGCCTGCTGTTCTATCAACTGTAGGCGGAATTGACAGGCTTATTTCCTGAAAATTACAGATCGTTGAGATTCAAATGTTTTTTTTAATGTTTTCTGAAACATACATTTATATTTTTATAAGATTGTCTACGGCTGGACTGACAAAAAAATCCACAGAAATCGTTATAAGCAAAATATCGAGAGAGAAACGAGCCCCTTCTACCTTTTTTTTCAATTCAAAGGTTATTCCATTAGAAAGGAGATTTATTTTTGGTGTTATAGTAATTGCACTAAAAAAATAAACCACAGTATTTTCTTGGGCCTATAGTACATATATTTCAATAATTTTTAAAGGTTATTACCAAATCTATGTATCTTAGTATATGGCGTTTGTGTTTTGTTATTCTATACAACCTTATCATGTCCATTAATGTCTTATCTAACAGTGTGTTTAGAAAGTGTTACAAGTATACCAACATAACAAAAAGCATTTCAGCACAGTTCGCACTGTATCCTGGTTCAGTATTCATGATTGTATATCCGGCGGATAAACACAACATGAAAAAAAAAAACATTTTCTGGTAGTAGCTGAGATGTTGTCGGCATATTTTGTGATGGAATCCCAGACATTGACGCTCACCCCATCACCCCCGCACTCCGCCCCCTCAATCTTTAACACAGACATTGTGTCCTTTAAGAAAGATATTCCTACCACAACATTTAACATCATAAAAATTTATTGTCAAAATTAACTCAACTACACACATTTGGCAAGACGGAAAAGGAGTCGGACGTTTCAACCCAACACCGAAGAAATCTTAGTAACAGTGACTCTTCCTGAATTCCTGCCATATCTACATTTGCTTAGAAGACCAATCTACCAGAGGAAATAGACGAATATACTATATGTTTAAATGAAATATAGAGCAAAAAATACAATTTCAATCTAAAAGGTCATTACAGTACCCCAGTTGACCATTTTCTCCTCTCGTTAAATTCTGTACCTTTCGATAAGAATGTAGCCAGCATAATATACGTTTAAATGAAAACCGCATGAGAGTAAAAAACAAAGCTTGGCCTGATTCGGATATGTGAATGATCCTGACAATCATTACAATAATACACTCGATTAAGTACTACCAAGAGTCGATATAAAAACCTAACCGCAACACGGAGTGGATGCGGACTATATATGAGTCATCGGATCGATACGTAGAATCATCAAGTGGCAGCCTCTGATATACATCTCCTTCGATTATACTCCCACAGCTAGTCGTTTATTACGATGGTGGGATGGATGCCGTTATGAGCATGGAATCTGAAGTTAGTTACCAAATAACTGTAAGCCGATAACCCGCCGGATTGGTGGCATAACAAGAAAGTTGAAGTTCGCGTTGTAGGCTACTATGTGGTACCGGTACTAATATTAAAGCCAGTTTAATTGTTGGCACATTTCCTTATGTAACTCAGTGCAAGTCAGTTTCTGTTGAAAGCAAATGTTATCGATGTCATCTCCCATCTGATAAATGAGGTCATTCAAGGTCAAACAGACACGAGGTCGCCTTGTTGCCGGGACCACAATGTTGGTGGAGTGTCAAGGTTAAAGCATTGCAAAGAAATCTCACCATCTCATACTTTTTTCCATGCCAAAAACATACTGGATTAAAACCAGCTGATAAATCCTCGACCTTTAAGCAATGGAATGACATCCTGACTGACTCTGAAATCAAAGTTTTATTCTTTTCAGACGCGGTTAGCATGGATTAGCTATTGAAAATGGCTTATTTGTAAATACAAACCAAATGAAGATCAATATCATTTTTCTGTTATGTTGTCCTAAATAGGCCTAAACAGAGTTCACACGGTTTTATTTTGAGCAACATTTTCCTAATTTATATAAATTTCAACACTTTGTTTAATCCAAAATCAACACAGTCACTGTTATATATTTCTAAATTTATTAAAAAAGCTCTTTCACTTAGAGATGAGACTATCCTATAATGTTACATAATTATCAGCCTGATGTAATGTTACTATGCTCTTTATATCTATTTTAAATTGTACTATGTCTTTTTTCTTTTTTTTTTGCATTTTTATAATTGTACTATATACTATGCCATTATGGCCCATTCCTTGAAATAAAATAATGGAAAATGACAATTGAATTCATAAGTTTATTTTTAAAGTTCTCAAAGTCTAGAGAAACAATTCAATAAGCAAATGACATAATTTCAAAATAAATATTCTAACATTACAGCCAATTTCTAATGACTAATGTATGACAATCAAGTGCCATGGTATCTCGATATGTGTAGAGGTCATTCGATTCAATTAACAGGCTATTAAGATCAATTGAATAACCAGAAAGGGCTAATCTATTATAAGGTGAACTTTTTAAATCCTTGTGTGCTAGTGCGATTAATGTTCTGGCATGATGTATATAGAAATGCGAATTTTATTATGAAATATTCTACTTAACTTCAATTTTGACCTGTCAAGTTCTTTCAAAGAGTATATATTACTATGCTCTCACCGGAAATTCAAATTAAGCTAGTCTACGTATTTGGCATAGCACACAGCAGGAAACAGATGTGTAACAGACAGAGATATAAGTTTGATTGACAATATCTTGACAGAGTTCATGTCAAATCAATGGAACTGAGGTATTTTCTGAACAGCTTAGTAGAACTCATATTAGACTTTCCACTGACAAGCTTAACATAATAGAGTAAGGTGACTACTCCAAAGAAAGATGAAAAATTCA
>JAVFBW010137802.1:0-13185 GCA_034783835.1 Mopalia ciliata
TCCGTTTAAGGAACTTGATGACAACATCGCCAGCAATGTTGTCAAACAAGTCCTTCATAGAGGTGACTGTGTAGAACCTGCTTAAGATCTTTATAATATATTTTATATTGAGAAATGGGCTTGTTGAGGGCTTTTTTTGCTTCCCTGTCGACAACTGTGTTTCCAGGGATATCCAGATGACTGGGTATCCAGCAGAAGAGGACTTCTGCTCTACTGGCTTCTAGACCTTTATATTGATTCAGGATCTGCCAGATTGTTGGCTGTTTGAAGAGCTAATAACATACGCTGCAGGTGCTTGGGTGCAGCAACAAGAGGTTTCTTTTGTATCGACTCGAGGGGTTCATGGTCGCCGTGTATCGTTACTGGTCGACGATAAATACATGATGGAACTTGGTCAGCCAAAAATAAATGGCGAGAAGCTCTTTGTCAATTGGAGCATAGTTTCGCTCGGTTTCAGTCAGGGCAAGGGTTGGCCCCTTTAAAAAAGAGTTGTGTCAAGTCCCGCTTCAGAAGAATCGCATTGGAGAAAAACTTCTTCGTTGCTATCGAATTAGCAAAGAACGGGAGTTACAGCAGTTTTTATGTCTTGGAAGGCCTCGTCATGCTCATGGCTCGAGTACCACTGTGTCTATTTCCATTGACTGCTGCAAAGGTTAACACAAGTCGGAAAGGCCTTTGAGAAATTTAGAAAAATAGTTGACAAAGCCAATTACTCTTTATACACCATGGACGTCAGTTTAACACACTTCTGTAGAATAGCCTCAATTTTCATAGGATTAGCATGAAGTTCACTGGAAGTTAGTATGTGTCCTATAAAAGAAACAGTTTGAGCTCTTAGCTCAAATTTATCAGCATTAAGCTTGATGTATTGGCAGCATTGTAAAAGTAGTCGAAAGCGTTCATCGTGATTTTCAATGGCATCCCCCATGGTTTCACACTCACCAATTGAAACAAGCATAGAATCGCTATAGCTGCGACAGTAAGCTCTTCTTTACTGGACATATTTGTTGCCATGGAAACCTGAAATTTGTTCGGAATTATCCCATTTTCGATAGGAGTTTAGTTTAGCATCATATTAGGCCGCATTCCAAATTTGAACTCTCTATCGTAAGCTGATTGGCTTATATCCTGTTCATACGCATGTCAGAAAAAGGGACAGATCCGGACTGTTGCTATGGAAACCTGAAATTTGTTCGGTATGATCTCATTTTCAGTAGGGGTCTAGTTAAGCATCATATTACGTTGCATTTCACATTTTGAACTCTCTATCTTAAGCGGTTTGAGTGTACCTAACAGATCTGTTGCCATGGAAACCTGAAATTTGTCGGTATGATCTCATTTGCAATAGGAGTCTAGTTAAGCATCATATTAGGTACACTCGTATAACCAACAATCGGCTGACCCATACTGACTGTACTCTATACGCTGGTGCATATAGCAAAGATTTTCAGGTAAAGGGCGCGGAGTTAGGCTCTAGACTCACACACAATTCTATTGGTTGATCTGGTCATATGAGCGTAGTCCTCTCGTTTAAACTTTGCTCCGCCATTTTGCAAACCTGTATGCTCATGTGACCAGATCAACTAATATAATTTTGTGTGAGTTCAGAACCTAACTCCGCGGGCCTTTACCTGGAAATCTTTGCTATATGAACCAGCGTATAGGATACAGTCAGTATGGGCTGGTTATACGAGCGTACACATTAAGCTGCATTCCAAATTTGAACTCTCTATCTTAAGTGGTTTGGCTTCTATCGTGTTCACGTGGCCATGTAAAAAAAAGTGAAAGATGTGGACATATTTGTTGCCGTGGAAACCTGGAATTTGTTCGGAATGAACCTATTTTCAATAGGAGTTTAGTTTAGCATCAGATTAAGCTGTATTCTAAATTTGAACTCTCTATCTTATGCCGTTCGGCTTCTATCTTGTTCCCGTGGTCAAAAAAAGTGACAGATCCCGACATATTTGTTGCCATGGAAACCTGAAATTTGTTGTGAATGAACCCATTTTCAATAGGAGTGTAGTTTAGCACCATATAAAGCTGCATTCCTAATTTGAATTATCTTCCTCAAGCGGTTTGGCTTTTATCCTGTTCACGTCGTCACCAGGGAAAGTTGGACCGACAGGCAGACAGAGTGAGTTATAGAGCTGCTCAGTTGCAGCTAAAAATGTCATCGGCAACAGGAAAACTCCCAGGTAAGTTTTTTTTACATTAGTCAAGCCTTCTCTGGAAGATTTCAGGACTTGGGATAATCCCACATAGAAGCCTCAATCAACGATATCGCCCAAAAGAGTTACCAAAAGTAGTAAGATAACTAGATTAAGAGTCGAGAGGCACATGGCAAAATCCATGACGGACATCACATTTGGAAAACACTATAGTTTTGGAGAGGTCACGCACTAAGTCTTCTATGACAGGAAGTTGGTAATAACTGCGTTTCAATGCCTTATTTAAAGGTTTTGGGCCAATGCATAGGTTTCTTAGCAATAACAAGACTTGACTACCAATCCGTGGGTGCGTCACCTGGAGCGATGACGAGCAAGTTCAGTTTAAAGTGTGTTTCGAAGAGCTAGAGGCACACGACGAGTAGCTTCTTTACTCGAAGTAACAGTTTGGTCTTGAAAGCCAACATTATGAGTAAAAATGTCACCGAATTTGGAAAGAATCTTGTCTTCTGACAAAGGCGAATTACTAGCAGTGTTTACAACCGTTGACGGCTGGGTAATATTAAATTGAACTGTAAGAATGTTTTCATGTAAAATCCTTATTAGGCCCATTTTCCGGGCCGCACGAATGCCACTAGAAGAGGGCCACGTTGCTCAACAACTCAGTGTGCCGTATATTTTCTTTTGTTCTGGGGGTCAAATTAGTTTTGACGTAGTTTTGCCAATCGCTTTGATACTTGTTTTGTTGTACATTGTGAGTTTGACTGGAACATTCTCAATCGCCAGAATGAGAAATAGCATTGCAAGTTGCTCCGGAATCCATATGGAATTTAAGTTTCTCAGTGCCACGAACAAGAGTAGCGAAAAGTTTATAAGAGATGAGATTATGTGTTTACATTTTAATACGTTTTCAGACGAGTTGTCGTCTAAGAGATCCGCCGAATAATTAGACTGGACGTCTACTGTATGCAGATATCGTCCTTTTTTCTCTTCCTTAATTACTTTACTAGATTGACACTTGGTCACAAAGGCCAGAGCTAACAACATTTTGTACACTCTTCACCGTAAGCTGGGCCTTTTTGTCTATCTCACAAAACTTTAAGTCAAATTTAGGAGATGTGCAGAAATCTATTTAGTTTTAGAAGGGTGTTGTGACTTGTAGATTATTTAGTTAATTCCTTAGGTGAGGTGGTAAAGAACATCACTCCAGATATTGAAGTGTGAAGATTCTGCATAAGTAGACTGTTCCGTATCGTCATCAGACTTGATAAATGTATTTTAGAGAAAATTTCGGTGGAAGGTGCTCTGTGTATTAGGACTAATTTTTAGACGTTGACAGGGATTAGAGGGATGGTAGGACCGTATAGCGATTTTCACACACGGTATTTCTGATGGTCCTGCTGGGTGATGTTGCCAATGACATATTCTACTTCTGATGTGAGTTTGTGTAAAACTTAAAGCATGAGCTGGCGCAATGTCATTGTCAAGACGACAGCTTTGGTTTCCTGCGGTAATTATCATCGTCAGCGGACGCTTTCGTCATGATGGGAGGCATTAGTATGTTTTGTTTATTTATGGAGAAGCAGACAAAAATAAAATGGAGTGAAAAAGTTGGGATGATCGTTAATTTCCAAGGCATAAAAGGTACGGTTATAGCTTTGATTGATTGATTGATGGATTAGTGAAGTGGTAGCGTAGCGTGTATCGGTATTTCAGCTACGCTGTGGTGTGAACATATTTACAATTTGTTTATTCTGATCTTCAATTAAAGACAATTCAAATCAGAAGCACTCTTGGCCGTTTACATCCAAAGGAGAAACAAAAAGAGCTGAATAAGACATACAAAAGTGTTAAAAATTATGTCATTTTGGATATAAGATAGTAAATATTTTGTTTAAAATTGTGTCAATTTGAATATGCAACCTGTCATAAAAATTATATTTTATAATACACACCGATCAGTTTAAGAAACTTGATGTCAACATCGCAAGCAATGTTGTCAAACAAGTCCTTCATAGAGGTGTAGAACTGTTGCCTAGCAGTGGCAAAGTTCACACAGTCAACCAATATGTGTTTGACGTCGTACAAGCACTCACACATTTCACACTTTGGCTTGGATTTAGGATCGTCAAGAAGGAATTTTTGTGTAAGGTGACTGTGGCCTATACGACATCGTATTAGAACCAGCTGTTGAGACATTCCATGGGAGTAAAACTGTTGACCAATAGCAGGATGAATTTCGTGAAGTTTGTTTATGACTTCACTGTCCCATACATCCTGCCAAAGATCTAAAATGTATTTAGGAATTTTGGGCTTTAGATCTTTATCATTAATTTTCGATTGAGAAATGGGCTTGTTGAGTGCTGTTTGTTTCCCTGTCCACAACTGTGTTTCCAGGGATACCTAAATGACAGGGTATCATCTGGGTATCCAGCAGAAGACGACTTCTGCTCCACTGGCTTCTAGACCTTCATACTGATTAGGGATCTGCAGGATTGCTGGCTGCTTGACCGTAAGGACGCTAGTCAGAAGTAAAATATGGGACTGGTATCTTTTCGTGGCTATTGCAGGTATTTACAAACGTTGATTTACTAAAATATTTAATAAAATACTGTCATAGGGTTTTTCTAAATTCAAGTTAGTTTTTGAACAACTGATAAGGGTATTTCACTTATATGACAGACGGACAAAAATACAGAACATCACAAACAAATCTGCTTCCCGTTACCCTTTAGCTCTGAGAACACCAGGGCAACAGAAAGCAACCTCTTTTCTCGCCTCTTATGAACGACTGAGGAGGCTGAGGGAATATTCTGCGGGGCCAAAGCCCACCGCTCCCTCACTGGGCTATATCAACATGAAGATGGTTTGTCTTCTTGTTACTATATATGTGTTTACCATTGATGCAAACTTCGTTGAAATTAACAGTAAGTGAAGAGTACAGACAATATCATACATGTCTGTTTCTGGATGTCTTTTTCAGCAATATTTATTTGGCAAATGGTTTGTCTGCTCCCCATTTAATATGTAAATTTGAAAAAAATCGCCTAACAACCGCACTCATTGGCTACACTCTTACAGAAACATTGAAAAAAGGTTTGTAAGTACATATTGAATTTATTTTCATCTTATTCTTCAATTGATTACACACAGTTGTAACAATGCATGGTGCTTTGTTGTTGTTGTATGGATGTCTTGCCAGATGATTGGTTGCCTGTTAGAGGCCTGCAGTGCTAAGTGAAAACACCAATGCTACTCTTCAAACAAACTATCCTTAGCCAAAGGGCTTTTATATATAAAGATAAAAAATCGCATCACAAAAATTAAAATCTGTACATACCAGTTTACTAAGTAACTGAGGTAAAATATCGTCAATAGCTCTTTGACCGATGTTGCTATGGAGATTATCAAATGTACGAGCAGCCGCTTCTCGGACCTCAGGAAGAGGGTCACGCAGTGCCCGTTGCACTGAAGGAATTAGACTGTCAGCAAACACCGTCACCTGTTTGGGAGAGCAAAATATGTGATATATCAATCTAAAATATTTGTGACTAGACAAAATCTAAGAAACTATAATGTTTGTTATTTTAGCAATATTTGATATCTAAAAAAGACACTAAAAGTGGGCCCATCAGGCCTCCAGATTTAACAAAATAATAACCCATCAATGTTCTAAAGTATGTTTTTCAGCCAACAATCTTTTCAGACCTGCAGATTCTCTGTTGGTAGCAGCCATCATTTCAAAGATTAAGAGTTGATATTAGACTATCTTTGGCCATCAGTTTTGTGGTTTCCTTATGACCCAAGACATTCAAGCTCCCTGTCCATGGCAGCACTGATTTAAGATTGATTGATTGGTGTTTTATGCCGTGCTTCAGAGTATTTAACTTACATGATGGCCGTGTATTTAATAATTGACACTAGCAAAACCAAGATGTCCAGCATTTCAATTGTGTTGAAGGGTAATTTTCCTCCAGTGCTAAGTTAAGAAAGCATTGCTACTCTTCAAACCAACTGTCCTTAGCCAGAGGGCCCACTGATTTAAGAGAACTCATATAACTTTCACGTTCTCTGTTTAAATTAGCCATGATCTCACAGAGTCCTATAACTTACATGTTCTCTGTTGGTGGCAGCCATGATCTCACTGAGTCCTATACACACACCCTGTCTCTGGTCTTTTTGGTCAGAATCTAAACCTCTCTCCAAGATGGGGATGATTTCAGGCAATACACGCTCTCCTAATTTCTTGACCAAGTCACCAAGTGTTCGACCCGCAACCTGAAGACATCAACCACTATGTTAACAATTAAATTCTAATGAATGATTGCCTGGTGTTTAACACCCGGGGGCCAATCACTCCCAAGAGTAATAGCCGCTGACACTAAATTAAACCAATAATGCCTTGTTAGAGATACACCTGTGTGATGCCTCAAATAAAGGATTAAATTTTATAGCTCTTTCATTAACTGGCCCCACTTCAGTGTGACATTGGTATCCTAATTCCTAAATCATATTAAATTTCGTCTAACAAATAATAAATGTGGAAATTATTTTAAGGACTTGTGTTTAAGAGGCAGGTGAAACTTTTATCAGATAGATAGCAAGCACTCCTAATGCGTACGCTTAAGAATGCTTCGACAAAGTATCAAAGAGAAGTTCCCAGTGTGGAGCTTGAGAAAAATAAAATTCTTTGAGTTCAGGCTTTTGCTACAAGAATAATTTTAAGGCCTAAAATAATCTGCCACTACACAACTTTTATGTAAAAATGTAATTGTTAAGCACTGATTAAAATGATTCTCCACCCAGTAATCAGACTTACCTGTCTTTTATCATAGCTGTTGCTAGCCAGACAGCCCAGTAGTAGCTGGAATAGAGTACCCAGAATCTCCCTGAGGGTACGTGGGGTGTTGCTGACTATGATCTTCCATACATGGAGGGCAGATTGTCGTACCATGAGGGCTGTATCTGAACGTCCCATGTACAACCCGGCTAATACACGATTACTCCGCTCAAAACCTAACGTTCTCATTATGGTCTGAAATACACATTATATACAAATATGTATATTTTAAACTTTCTCTTCCATGCTGACGAAAAATTAAGACATACACCGGTCAGGTTTGTTTGTTTGATTTTATTCAAAAGCAAATTTAATATTTGTTTATAAACATGATCACTCATTCCTTTTGAAAATTTAGGGCATGTGTTTATGGTGTTAAGAACTGGGGAAGGTGAGACATCATTCGAGGCAAGTGTAATAGTAAGTTCAAATTCTAATTGGTATTTTTAGAGAAACAAAATTTGTTAACTGAGCTGAATCGTGGGTTTTGAAAACATTAAGTCAGGATTCCCACACTTATTTTCAAAGAATTTCCAGGACTTTTCAGGAGTGAAATGCTGTAATATTAGGTTTCCCAGGACAAAACGGTCTCTGACTGTGATGTCTGACTGTGATGTCACAAAATACAAACGAATTTTAAGTAGAGAAAATAGGCTGGCAGAAGTGCTGAAAAGGTAAGCAAAAAGTATGGTAGGGAGAACTACTAATTTGGATTGACTTACTTTTTGTGATGTTTCTGTACCAAAGTTATCATCTTCACTGGCACTCTCTGTGGTCATCTTACCTGACACACCTGGATGAAAAACATGATTGAACGATTGATTAACTATTCATTTTTTTATGTAGAGCACTTTATTTTATTTATCATTTTAAGTGTGAAATTTCTTGATTGACAGATTTACTGTTCCCCAAGGCTGTGGCCATGGTTATTTTATTCAATGTTTTTTTTCTTCTATGACTATTTCCAAAGGTTTGATTGTGCTGATATGAACATGTATAAAACTTTTGTAGCAGATATCTGATACAGAAAAAACACAGCTGCGAGATTCAAAATATTGACATGATGATCATATTCAAAACATTCTCGTCTTAACTGATTTGTCCAATGTGATATCAGTGAAATACTAGACAATTACAATTAAAGAAATATTATATATAAGATATAACAAGTTTGTGTATATTGACAGCTCGCTCTTAAAGCACCAGGGGCCTGTAGCACAAAGCCTACTTAGTTCCCCTTAATCGCTATGGCAACCAGTACTGAAGGTATTGAGTTGTCATGGTTATTTATATCAGCTTAAGTTAATATTGTTAGTGGAAGAAATGACAACATATCCATATGTTTGATTAGTTTGGGTGTAACTCCGTACTAAAGGTTATTTCACTTACAATCATGGATCGCCGGACACTGGCAACAAACATAGACAAAGGACGCAATAAAAATACATTAGTTTAGTCTTGCCCCTTACATCTGAGAGCACCGGGGCAAAAGGACACCCACAGCCCATTGTTTGTTTGATTGGGGTGTAATGTTGTACTCAGGTTATTTCACTTATATGACGACGGATTGTCCATTTCACGTGGCAACCAGCCTTATCACAGTGGAAAACTGAGAAGAAACCTCATAACCACCCCTGCGATTGCTGGAGCCACAACATGCGACTCGCTTATACACAGCCCATTGGAGAAATTGACTAACCAGAAACTTTGTAGAGTAGATCCCCAAGAAGTTGAACAGAGCTGTATCTAATTCTCCAGTTATCATCAAACAGTCCGCGCTCTAACTCTGGCAGTAAGAGCTCTATGGCAGTATCTGAGTAGAGGTTGATGATTCTCTGTCCTGCACGGAGAGCCGTGTCACGTACAAACTCACTTTCATCAGACAGAGCCTGTTGTTAGAAGAGACAAGCATAGATATAGAAGATACAACGTATCTTCACAAATTTATTGGACAGGGTGGAATATGAACAAAGTGGAGGGTAAACTGGATAGATTAATAGCCTGTGAATCGAAGTTTGTTTGTTTGTTTGTCATGTGACTCACTAATTAGCCTGAGGATTAACAGACAGACTTGATCCCATGGACGGTACGTCGAAGTAGGATTAATTGGTGCACATGGTTACCACTAAGCTTTGGCCACAGGGCCGCATCAATGAGTGAATCTTAGTTCGAAGGTGTAAACAAAACAAAATAATTTATAACTTATAGCAGTTAGGACAGAGAAATAGGCTTTACCACAGGGGGTCTTACAGGTTATTTCTGTGGCCTGTCCCAAAGTTATAGTGTCCCCATAGGGTAACTTAATTATTAGTTTGTGAAGAAGGATGGAAAGAATGTAATGCAAATGTAGATATAGATGGCAGATTTGTTTGCGTTCGGCTTTACCAGTAAAAATGAAAGTAAGTATGGGATCAGCATGAGGCAACCAGTCGTTACACTGTCAGGTGTGGCAGTTTAATTTTATTGGTTGGACTTACCAGTAGAATGGAAGGAAGGATGGGACTGACGTATGGCACAAAGTCGTTACCAAAGACGGATGGCAGGAAGATATACATCATGACATAGCCGTCTCTAACATGAGGAGCGATGTCTACTCTCTCTGCTGTCTGTATGATGTCAGGCATCAGTTTGTTTAACTTCTCCAAGCCCATTCCGCCAATAACTTCACTCAGGCCTAAACAAACAAACAATTATACTATAGCTCAAGATTAGTCTGGATGTTTAATGTTATACTCAAGGGCATTTCACTTATATGGTGACTCTTCCATAGGCTGACAAAAAACTGTAAAAGGTACATCAAAGAATTGTCCGTCGTACTCAAGGGTATTTCACTTAAAGGATAATTTGCCAAACCAATGGGTGATGGAATCTACCCTTGACCACTGGCGAGATGGGACAAATACAGGACAATAACAGGACACAATACAGACACCACAAACAGATCAGCTTCCTGGTCCCCGTTAGCTCTGAGAACACCAGGGAAACATGATTTGTTTGTTTGGGGCCTAACGTTGTACTCAAGGGTATTTTAGTAATACGATGATGAATTGTCCACTTCACACTCCACCTAGCCTTTTTACAGTCGAAAACCGAGAGGGAACCTCGTAAAAACTGGGGGCCACTTAAATACTATTATAATTTTGTGAAATTAAGGACTTTACTATCTGTTGATCAAAAATATTTCACTTTTTGTTGAATGCCCAAATATGGTCAAAATTTATTATAAGCCATACAGAAGGGTATTTTACTTATTCGAAGTTGGTGCATTTCAACAGTAGTTGAAACAAGCTAAACTATTACAAATTAAGAGTTTTTGCTTTCGTTTAAAAGTTAATTTTCCTCCAGTGCAAAGTAAAGACAGTATCCATACTCTTCAAACAAACTACCCTTATCTACAGGGCCACTGTGAAAAGCATGTATTTGTTTGATTTGTGAATTTCACTGTATTTCAGATGAATTCACTCATCCATAAAATGCAAAGTGTTTTAATTTGTTGGTAAGTTACTCAAGTGCCAAGTTAAGACAGTGTTGCTATGCTCAAAACTAATTACCCTTAGCCAAAGGTCTGACAAAATATAAAGTGGAAAGTTTTACTAATTTTATTGCCTAAAATAAAATAAATATAAATTATAGTTTTTTCGGCCTCACCTTGAGCAGCTCCTGATCTGTCCACGGAACTTGACTCGGATGTTAACATCTTCATTAACCAGGGCAGTAGGTCATCAAAGCTGGCCTCACCCATCCCTTTGACCATTGCCCCCAGGGCGCGTGATGACACACTTCTTACCTCGGGCACAGGATCCAGTAGGGACGCCTTCAGGCCAGGGATAACAGCTGGTAAATATGGGGAAAGGTCCTGAATAACAGGAAAGACAAAAAAGGATATATGATATAAGATTTTAGTAAAGATCATTTTGTTTGTTTGATTGTTTGTGGTCGATGGAGTATTCTGCAGGGCCATGGCCCACCCGCTCCGTCACTGGGTGCTTGTTTGATTGAGGTGGAGAACAGAAGCAACCAGAACAGATGCTTAAAGTTTAACGTGTTTGTTGTTTTGATTAGTGTTTGATGTCATCTTTAAGGTTGTTTCACTCAGATGACAGCGTGTCAGCCCAATTAGTGATTTGTTTGTTTGAATGGGGTTTACTGTCATAATCAAGGGTATTTCGCTTATATGAGTATGGATCACTCATATACCCGAGGGAGTGGATCATGTGAATGGTAGATCAAAGTAAGCTTTAGCTAGCACACTCGCTAACCACTTAGCCATGAAGCGGGCCCAATTGGTGAAGAGAACCACCCAAAGCCACTGGCAACACACAATGACAAGATACGAGACAATCACAGTCAGGACACAACAGGATGCCACAAGCACATTCGCTTCCTGTAGCACCTTAGTTAAGAGCACCAGGGCAAAAGTAAGCTCTCTCTAACCACCTGCCTAAAAGATTGATATTATTAGCATATCAACAAAATTGTGAATTCAAACTGTAGTTAAGTTATTTACAAATAGCATTCTTTTAGCAAAGACAAATACACATTCAATCGGACACTGACCTTCTGATCTGTGAGTGAATACATGTTGCCGATGATCTGAGCAGCCATCTTCCTGGTTTCCGTGGAGCGATCTTGAAACGCTCTCTGTACCACGGGCATGATCAGAGCGAGAGACGGAGCATCAATGAAATGAACAAACTGTGTCTCAAGAAGCGTCTGTAAACACACTGTTGTCTTCTTCGTAGGTTCCTGTAGGGCATCCAACAGTATTGGGGAAATAGCTGAAACATAAATAATAACAGGTGCTCTTGATTCAGGTTTAAAGTTGTGCTTAAGGATACTATAACATCCCCTCAGCTCAAAATTTGCGATTTTTTTATTATTGCATATTCCAAAAGTTGAGAAAGTGATCTTTATCCCAGAGCAGACCTGATAAAAAAAATTTTAATTTGAAGACCGTTTACTTTGATGATAAAACTTGACTACATTATTTACAACAGGGGTGTTGTGACAATCAATTAAATACAGGTAGCAACCTGGAGAGGATTAACTGTCTGACCACTGTGCATAAACATGTATCAACGGTGTCTGTGTATTGTATATTGAGCAATTATTCACAGACGGCGCATGTGGTCGATTGGTGTTAGCCTGTTCAGAGATTGAGCACAGCTAGTGAATGGAATTCAACTTACATTAGACACGGTTAGTCTTGTAAATTTTATTAAAAAACTGGTATATTTCACAATATCTATGCATACTTATTTGTGAAACATACATAGAATGACTTAATTCGATATTATAAACAAATTGTGGAAAAACTAGATTGAATTATTTCAAAGAATTTAACATGAAGGAGATAAAACTGTTGTAAAATAAATCAGAATTACACTTTACCCGTTTTCTCTGCTTTCATTTTTCAGTAAAATGATAATGACAGGAGTTAGTAGACTGATTACTTCGTGAGTTTTAACATCTTGCTAAATGGTAAAAAACTTTAATAGTTTATTTATTTGATTGGTGTTTATAATCATATCCAAGTACTTTCACTGATATGAGGACAATACTTAAATATATTCTTCACACTCGAGGTGTTTATATACTGACCTTGTATTTCTGGGTTTCTGATGACAGACCCGATCTGTTTCAAGGCTTGAGCTCCGGCTTTCTGAACCTTCTGATGGGAATCTGTGAGGACCTCGGTTAATTTAGGTACGATACTGGGCAGGCAGGCAGAAAGCTGTTTGGGGGCACAGTAGGCCATTGCACCCAATAACTCCACAGATCCTGGAAAGGGAAATGGTATAAATACAAACTGATTGATGGTTTAAGTAATTGGTTGGTGCTTAACGCTCAAAGGTATTTCACTTCCAAATGAAAGTGCATTTTCTAAGTGTGTTTCAATGATTATTTTACTGATATGAAGGCTAGGGTTGTCATGATTCAATGTGTTGATGGTTTGGTTTTCGGGTTATCTGATTGATTTTTCACTCCATTTGAAGAAAAGTTTCTAGCCTCCCAATATGTTTTAATTGATTACAGGTGTCTGCTTAATTGGATTTTCACGCCAGACTGATTATTTTACTTGTTTGTTTGTTTGTTTGATTGTTGTTTAACATCGTACTCAAGGGTATTTCACTTATATGATGACGGACACAAATACAGAACATCACAAACAAATCTGCT
>JAVFBW010137813.1:0-13185 GCA_034783835.1 Mopalia ciliata
CACCCCCCCCCCCCCCCCCCCCCTTCATAAAAAAGAGCCTGCACCGTTAAAAAAAGGAAGAATCTCCGCCTGCAGAAATGGTAAGTGGGCTTGATCACACATACCCCCCCCCCCCCCCCTCCCGCTGTCCATGTGGTGGACTGACCGTCTAATGGGTTGAAAGATGGGCGTTTAACGCCATTCTTGGCGTCATTCCACCTGACATGACAGTGGCTTGTATTCAACTGCTAAACATATCAACACAACCATGATACACATTTATAAACATAAATGGTATGATGTAGGATCAAGTTTTAATATAGCTGACAGCACGAACAAAAATTAAACTCGACTTCAAACCCCTCGCAGATAAAAAGCATCAAAATTTATATTTAGCAGTTATAAAACATGCATGTCGCACAACTGAGCAATGTGGTGTAGCAACAATTTAAAAAAAAAATGTTGAGTGTACACTTGCAGCTATTCCAGTCACGGTATGCACAGCTCGGGAGTTGTAGGATTGGAGAACCCAAGAACTGTTGATAGCTCTCCTCGGGTAAAAAAAACCCCATCAGACTATGAATTAAGCGCTGGTTAAAATACATGCATGTCGCACAAATGAGCAGTGTGATGTTGCAACAAATTTTAACAAATTGAGTGTACACTTGCAGTCATTCCAGTCAGTGTATACACAGCACCAGTCGGTTTACGATTGAAGAACTTGAGAACAGCTGGTAGCTCTCTCATCTTGACTTAAACGCACATCCATTTAACCTGTCCGAACAAGCTCATCAGTTAACGTCTTAATAGATCCTTTGCTATTTTTTGATGAAATCTACACTTGGCCAAATGCTTTCTGAGATTTCACGGCGTTCATTCAGAGATCTGCTTCCAGGCAAGTTTGTAGAGTCCTGTTTATTTTCTGTCAGGGGTATTATGAAAACATGATAGGCCTTTCCTGCGTTTTAGAGAAGAGGCATTGCTGGGCGTTTTGGCAGCTGAGCACAGAAGCTTGGTGTGAAGGCCGGACCAGATACTGTCGGGCCTCTAACACTCTAAGTAGCGGAATTGGACTCGTACCTAATCAGACGGATTACTCATTTCTCCAACTCCCAGAGATTTGTAAATGGAATTTGGATAAGCTGTATAAACACTGCTAGAACTTTGGCTCGAAAGGTCTGTTGTCCATGTGGTAAACTGTTCTCGTAATATAGTGCCAGTTCTTTCTTACGCTTCAGTTTCTGGTAAGAATGGATGATACTAGTCTAGAGCTATATTGTATTCCATTCCTGGTTTATGGACAATCAGACAGTCACCTATTTGTTTATTTGTATTTAACGTCATATTTAAGGCCATTTCATATATAAATATACCAGCGTTTTCTTGTGATTGATCGTTTGATTGATTAATTGGTTCTTAACGCCATACTCAAGGGTATTTCACTTATTTGACAGCGGTGTATCCAACAATAATTGCCACACTATCGAAACCATAAAATTTGAAGTGCCTTGCTCTGTTGGAAGATTTATCTTCCTCAACTGCAATATAAGCAGTATCTATATATGCTGGAAACATACTACCCTCCGCCAGAGGTGCACGTGAAGTTTTATCTCGTCTTACAAATAAATACCGAGGACACCAAGTAGTAGTACATGTAGTAGTAGTTTTAAACTTTGATGGCGCATGCAATACAAGATGATACCAAGTCATATACCACATCCAGTTAAATACTATTGACAATGACAACCCTGATTGAGCCAAGTATGTAACAAACAATAGGTATGTCTAGTCTCATTTGTCATGCAGGGGGTTCGAATCCACCATCCAGTAAACTCTATGTGCATGGTCTTTGTGCATTTATAAATAGAGACAAAAGATATCAGGTAATATACCACATCCAGTTAAATACTATTGACAAAGACAACTCTTTTCGAGCCAAGTATATATGTAACAAACAATAAGCCTCTATAGTCTCATTGGTCAAATGTTCAAATCCATTATCCAGTAAACTCAAAGTGGAATTTGGGCTATATTTTAAAGCAAACTACTGCGTTATAGCTTTCGATAACTTATATGTGCAATTATAGACTAAGCCTAACATTTCCGACAATTCCAGGAAAGTGGGGTTAGCTTTGTCAGTTTTTACGTGCCCTCGCGCGGCTAATTGGACACACGATATATTTCACAAGCCCTGTGTCGTAAAGCCGATGAGATAACTTGTCGTCTTAACCTTAGACTCTCTGTGTTTATAAACACGTCAGTATGACTCCTGTCACTCACCAAAAATATTAAACATGGTCGATGACGGTTAGCAAATCTGAAACAGAGTAAGGCTAGGAGAAAAGCATAACCCCGCGCAAAAGAGGAAATTTGCTCTGTTGTACGTCGTACTTAAGGTTAATTCACTTATAAAAAGGAGGGGCTAGTTTTATTTGGGAGGGTTTTTGTTTGTTTTACAAGTTGTTTATGCCATTAAATCCAAACTAGAGCGGCAAAATATGAATAATGTTACGACATACTTTGCGATTATAGCTGAAAACTTGGTTGATCCCAGACTCAAGACTGAACAAGCCACATTGTGCTCGTATAGCTAGCACTTGCACGTGAAATATGAAACCATATCCGTTTCAAAGCAGTGCACCCATCTCTTAAGAGGCTGACACATGCAGCAGCTGTTTCAAATGCGATACAGAAGTGGATAAGAATCTGAATAGTTATCATCTTTTAAGAAGTATATTATAAAGTTCTGTTTCAAGGGGAAACACTTCCTCCAAACACCATTGCTATACCCAAAGCCGCTCTTGCGGCGGTTATGAGGTTTAATGTTCAGCATTCGAACCATTTATACCCGAGCAGTGAGACCATCATGTCGATGAAATTAACTTCTGTATGTTATTACACCAAATTAAGATAAAACATGATAAAATGAAATAGTATTAAATAAACGACAATAGAACGAAATTCTCGCAATTAAAATACATAAATAAATATTAACGTTTAACAGCTGACAGCGAGCTGTCCAATTCACCGATCTGTATTTATTTCTACTTCAAATAACAAGACCGGCAAACTATTATCTACTTTATCGCAATTTTTTTTTTCTTAAGATTAGTCGGTTTCATTACAAGTTTGCAACAGTTGTTTGTGCGATACATGGGCATCAAAAGTTGTGGCAAAATGAACCTGTTAAATTCTTTCAACGCGGCAATTAGACCACTTTCCATGCATCAGAGATGCAAGTCCGATAAGCGAGACGATCTCCAGAAGTCATTTCAGTACACGCCATCATGAGGCATAAACAAACACCGTTCGACATATATGAGAAAAAGTGACGGGACTTGCGGGGATGTTAGCGCTTGGCTAATCTGCCGGGATGGTGCCGTTGGTCGCCTGGAAGCTCTTCTGCTGAACGCTCGTTGACGAGTTGATGTCTACTCTTGGACACCTCTTTTAAAGATGGTTGATTAATGGCCAGATAGCACAGCGAGGACACCTGTTTTCGGTAGGGGTGGAGTAAATGATGGGAACTTTACTGTAGAAAACGTTCACACAATAAGAAAATTTAACCTATAATGAGCCGTGTCTAGACCATCAATTCGGCACATTAATTGTGTCATCCACTGATTATTTATTGCCTCGTATATAGCTTGTAGCAGGGACATGTAGAACTGTGGCCAAAGTGGTACGTACAAAATCAACTTTCCAATTTACCTTGTCTAATATAATCAGCTAATGAATAAACTAAATATATCAACGTCATAGATAAATCACCATCGTGTCGATTCTAGTAAAGGATCCAGTTTTGGGAAAGTTGTAAGAACTATTATTTATTCTCACGAAGAGTGTGCTATCCTGGAAAAGAGACGACCGTGCTAGACGAACATGGGTAGTCCTTGACCTCTGTGATTGGGTGATTGATCATTATTTTACTCCACATTCAACGTCATGTCAGCTACACAGTGGGTTGTTTTATATTTGTTTTCAATTTATTTGTCAATAACTAATATAATTCCGACAAATAGCACCCCTGGCAGTCAACATCACAAAGAGAAACAAAACAAAACGAAAACAACACATACATCAAAAGCAATTACAGTCGGAAGACCTACAAGGTGCCCCGTATGCTTGCAAAGGTGACTGTTGCAGGTACAGAGTTTTACTGCTTCGTTAAACTACAACTGTTGGAACGGTTTTTGAGCCACATCAAACATTATGACCTGTTCGCTATCCTCGTTGAACATCAATTTTTTTGGACAGCTCTCTGTGTGGGGGAAGGAAAATACTCTACATCTGTATCTGTTAGCTATAAAATGCCATAATAAAATTTAATAGAATTTAACATAGAAATCGCACTATAAATAGCATTTTTATTTTTAATTTTAAAAAATACTTTTATATTTATAAAAAAAACTCCCACTGGCACAGGGATGTTGATTAATCAAAATCGATGAATCATTAGATAAACTCCAAGACAAATTTCATAAAATTAACTGTGAAAAGATTAAATTATTTTATGTGCTAATAGTATATTAGAATTTCTACCATACCTATTGTATTAGTAGATAGTAATTTATATTACTCTATTGTTAGAACAGATTAATATTTATTGTTACCGCATTGAAATGACAAACTACTTTAATCAAACTATTGTAACTCAATGTTGTTCCCATACATATACGGGAAGCCCCCTAAAACTACAAATCTAACAATAAAATCTATCATAGAAATAACGTGAACAATGCTAATACCAGCTCTAAATCAAAATAAAAACATTATTTGCCAATAATCGATCTCTAATGATTATGCCATATGTCAAAATTAACAAAAAAATTAAAAACGAGTTTAAGACGTCAAACAACAATTGATCAGTCAAGAGTAATTGATTCTATAAATAATTAAAATGTTAAATTCTTTCTTAGTTAAGTAAAATATTTAATTGAATTCCGTATGTTGCACATATTGATCATTTATTAAAATACCACTATGATGAACTATTAAAATAAATATGATTTTCAAGAAATATTTTTTTATAATTGTGCTAAAATTTGGCATATTTATATATCCTCCTACAGCTATGCACTAAATGGGCTCTAGCGAAGTAAAGTAGAGAATATTAAAAACATATTTAAGCTGACCCCTGTCCATTATCGGGTTAAGAACACTACAATAAATATATTCAGTTTCCTTTTATCAGAGACATATGTTTGCGAGGAAATTGGCCCTACTTTTTATACTCATGATGGGCCGCTTGTATCCCGATAGAACCATCAAGTACGAAACAATGGCTTCTTCGAACCTATAGTCACATCTGTGTCGCACGTGCTGTCGTCTGCTCTCACTGGAATTCGGAAAGTGGCAGAAAGTGTGTTAAGGCCAGAATTGCTACACTCAGATTCGGGAGGAAAATAAAATATGAATGCTTCAGTTTAGGAAAATGGACATTTGAACTATTTGGCTCAATTTAAATTGATATTGTTGACACAAGGCGAATTGCTTCAGTCATAAGGGACCGACTTGACTTTTGCTCGACTCGAACTGAGAGTCACATTTCAAATGGGTATGGTTGAATTAATGCGGATATCAGGACAATGTGCAGAGTTGTGATTATTGCTGCCGAAGCCCGTATCCTGTTTATTTAAGGATCCATACCGAAATTGTTCACTAGCGATTTTTGAGGGCACGGAATTAAATTAGGAGGGTTGTCCAAGTTGATTTCCCCTCGAGCTATGGTCAGACGCCTGATTGTTTTCGCGAGCGGACGAGTGCCACCTCAGGGCTAATATCTTCAGCCGGCGCGTGTGCGGCTCTGTTTTGAGGCGACCTCTCGCTTTAAAAACTTTTCTCTGATTTAAAGCAGACTGTTTTTAACTAAAAGGTCGAAAGGAAAATATCAAGGTGCTAACAAGGGCTAAACGGCGCAGTTTTCTTTTTCAAAGAAAGTGTCACAACTATTGACAAGCTAGCCGCGTCCAGTAACGATGTTGATTTTGAATCCGCTCGGGGGCGCTTCTGTTTCTCTAGCTAATCAGAACAAACGGTGTTAATTATTTGACTGTGTTGGTTAGCTGTAATGATCCACAGGCCTCAGCAAGAACGTGTTTACCAAATTCACTCAAAATTAGGATCCCTCTTGATAAGGACTGTATAATTGAAGTATGTATCTATGCTGTCACCTATGGAGGCACATTAATTTCCCAACAGAGTCCTAGTATATAACACTTCACAGTACGATTTTATTGTTGCTCACTCTTCAGAAGAACATCGCTGTCACATAAGTGAAATACCTTTATACCCTCTTTGGAAATTCATCGTTGTCATTTAAGTGAAATGACCTTAAACACGACGTAATATCAATCAAAATTAAGGTGTTGAAATAGATATTACAATAAACTATCGTGTGAAAGTGGAGCCTCTGGTTAAAAGTAGTTTGTTTGAAGAGTAGCAATACTGTCTACTTTGCACTGGAGGAAGATTGACTTTGATACATTAGGAAAACACTGCACATTGTGCTAGTGTCCATTATTGCTGGAATACACAGTCGCCATATAAGTGAAATGTCCTTAAGTACGTAGTAAAACGGCAATCGATCGATTAGATTATTAGTTCGGTATCAAATACTTTAATAAATAAACTTAGTCTAGAAATAGATATTGCAAAGAACTGTTAACAGTGTAGTTGCATACGGATAATGCGATACACCATCTATAATGTTGCCTTAGATTCTGCAATAAACTACCGATAGTACTATTACAAATACGCCCACAAGCCCTTCATAGTGTATATATATTTTAAATAAATGAAGAGAGAAAAATTTGCCTGCCTCCACGGGGAATCGAACCTTTGGGTTACAGGCCCAACATTCTACCGACTGAGCTACAGAGGCTCACGGAAAAGTGAGTCCCGAATTCTTACCCATGCAGTGAAGACGGCGATTTTCCCCCTTCATAAAGCATAGACACAGGGAAGCTAAATTAACACCTTTTTGATCTAGATATTACTCACAATTGGTTTTTGCTTGAGTAAATCCGAAAGCCTGGTTCTTTAAATAAATCAAGACAGAAAAATTTACTTGTCTCCACCGGGAATCGAACCCGGGACCGATGTACAAACCGGTACTGTAATTAACTACAGACTTTTCTAATAGGATAAAGCCCAATGTCAATGTCAGTATGTTTCAAAAATAGTCGCACTGCCCTTTTTTAACAATGGAGGAATATTAATTTATCAACAGTTCACAGGGCTGTTCATTTTACGGTTGTGTTATAATGTGACTATCGTTAGAGTGCATCGGCATTTATCATATATATTTTGAATTTATAACATCAAGCATAGCGGTAAATGTTAATCAGTTTTTCTATATTTATCTAAATGGCTGCGACGTATTGCAATAGTAAACCATAAAATGTGAAGAATTGTGTCGCTTTGTAGAAAAAAATAACGTTCATGCAACGCTAGGCAAGGGCATAATGCCCACGTACCATCCTTAGGCATGTGGTATATGAATTAACTTTAAACTGACCTAACGGATACTGGTCCAAAGTTATAAGTTATTAAATTATTACCAAATATTACTGTAACTTTATTACATTTGCATTACAAAGTTATCCCTTGTATCACAGAATTTGTTAACTTTATTGCGATATCGGTTGTTATAACACTACTGAGTTACATTATAATAGTTATTACTCGACCAAGCGAATATGCGATAAAAAGTTTCCCGGTTAAACAGCTCAACTATAGTAAAAGGTAAGGCAATAAATCCCTTTCATTAGCTTCCAATGTCACCTGCCTAACTTATCAACAATTCTCTCGTATTTACTTGCAACTGAATTAAACATATGATAATTTAATGTAATTGTGTTAAAAATAGTTGACTAATCTGTAGGGTGTTGAGAGACGGGATTTATAAAGTTGGCTTCTATACTAAAAAACCGGAAGTCATTTTTTTGAGGATATCAAAATATTTCAGGTATCGTTAACACGCCCCCTGGCGGGGGAGTGCATTCGATAGGTGCCTCATGGTGTGGGGAATGTGACTCGGTTAGCACTGTTACGTGTTGTCAAAATATGAAGATAAAATCTAAGATGCATTGCTCATATGCTGTGGTTTGCATAGGCTTCCGTACATTTTTTGACTTGTTATCTCAGATTTCCTTTAAACATGAGATAAGATGTGGAAATTAATGTCTTTGGTAAGAAATTCATTAAGGAAGAGACATAAGTTTACACGGCGCCCTGCCAAATATTAATCCTTCAGACGGAAGATCAAAACATAGGCTACACATTAAATAGAGAGATTTCGGAAGTTATTTGGCGGATAAAGTTCTCCGCGAGATCGCTATCCGTCCGCGGTTCATTTTCACAATCTTCGTCCTTCGCGCGTATCATTTAAAGATGTTAAGCCGAATCGTTTTGCACTCTATTTCGTTTTGGTCGCCAGATTCACATCAATCTAGTTTATGCGCTATTCACATGGCCTTATCAAGATGGCCGTATTAAAACCAGCTGCGAGCAAGTGCGCGAAGAGAATTACTTAATGACCCCGGCTCTCGTGTAGGTCAGAGGCCGAAGGTCGTGATGAAATATAGCACTGTCAATCAAAACCATAAGATGTGAAATTGACAACGACCCGTGAAAAAAGCTATCGCAAAGTCCCCAAACGCGATTTTTTTAAAACGTAAAATGATGTAGGACCAGAAAGTAATTTGAACTATAGAAATGGGAATTGAATTAAAGACCCATATATTTAATTTCTAAATAAACCTTCTTTAAATTAATATTTTAAGTCTCAAAGTTGCCATGACAAAAACAGGCTAAAAGATAAGGAATTTTTGATTACACATATTTCATTTCTAGATAAGGTATCTTTTAAGTTAGGATTTATATCTATGCAAACAGCTGAGCTTCTTAAGGAACATTCCCTGCACATTATATTCCCGTGAAGTGAATAACATATTTATTACTGTTGTCGAAATCAGTTTTGGTTAGAACTTTAAGGCCAAGTCTTCTTATAAACTCTCGACAATCGATGTTCTTCATGCCAATATTGTGAATAAATTCGGGGCCATTTTTACCTGTAAAATACCGACAACCGATAGCGCGTCTGGCAAATGTTATGAGAGAATTCGAGAACCTTTTGTTTTTCTCAGCAATCGAGGTGACTGTTCAAGAATTCGAAAACATTTTTGTTCGTAAACGCTTAACAATCAATGTGTCTCTGAAAGTCTTTGTATACTCTTGACAATCGATGTGCATCTAAAAGATTTCGAGAACATTTTCGTTTGTGAACTTGATGTGCCTCTGAAAGAATTCCAGACCCTTTTTGCCTGTATAAACTTTGGACAACCAATGTACCTCTGGGCGACCCGTTGTATAAACCCTAGACCAAATTGGTGAAAGATTTAGAACTAGACTCATTTTGGCTATTAGTTGGCAATTAGTAGCGATTTGTCTTATCGGTAAAATAATCCTATTTGCTGCCTAAAAATCTACCAAACAAACAAATACAGTCATGAACACTTTTTTGTTGTTCTAGGATTGCATGTTTCGGCAATTTTTTTAAATATGGGTGTTACACAATAATGCCTTGTAATGTCCGCAGTTATTTTATATTATGTTGTTGTACGTGTTTTATTAGAGTTTTGCAGCAATTTCTCTCGTCATTCATTTATGCTTTATGCATTATTTGGCGTGTTGTTTGGCGTTTTAAAAATCCCTCTCAGTTCTTGTCATGGCCTTGAGTACGGCTTTCCTAATTATGGCCGCAATTAGCTACAGTTTCGATTTAAAGAAATAAATGTGAACAGACTCGCGGTTGATCGGGCATACGTTATGAGTTGCTTCCGTGGTAGGGACATTTACTCGCAGTCCAGACGTCTCGTTGTCAATTGCAAGGCGTGTACATTTCCCCGGCTTGACACCTTTCGATTCCAGGGGAGTTTAACGAAAGGCCTCACACACGTTGCAGCCCCTGCCCGCCTCAGACCCGACAAATCACAGCACGACATTTTCACCGCCTATGCGCTACCAAAAGCCTCAAATCGTATTTTTTTTTTTTCTCTCAATTTTTTTACCAGCCTAACACTCAGGCGGACCTAGCGTGTTTCGTCCAACCCAGACGCTGTTTAACATTATACTTGCCAGGCCTCTAACGTCTGTTTTGTATACGTTGGCTACATAACTGTTTGTGAATACAAATAACTTTCGCTGTGACTCTGTTGGAAAATTATAACGTGTTGAAAAACATGCTAAGTACATCAATAAACAGAACCGAAGGTGAAAAACGGAAAATCGTAATGGTAAAAATAATTACACGATATTACTTTTTTTCCCGATTCAGGAAACACATCCGTAAAAACAGCACTCCAGGAAATTAACAATTTTGAAGATCGCTCGCTGCGGAAAATTAAAACATGGTGAGAAATGTACACATGTGTAGCAGTGTGAAATATACACAACTTTGATAAGGGTAGAGAGATAAATTCTATTGTTCAACCTGGGTTTAACCCCGGATCTTCTGTCTAACATTCCAAGATATCGTTAGAAAAGATGGACGAGATATAAGACGGGTGTGTTGGGCATGTCTACGTGCAAAACCAAATACGATATTTCGGTTTTGGGTTAAGGCTCGTGGTTAACAAAACTCTACTGTTAACCCTAAATCGAACACTTAACCTAATCAAACCCGTTTATTAAACCTGATCTAGGTATTATTCCACAAATCGATCTTAGCCTAAGTGGATCTTAATTTCCATGACGACACAACATTTTCAATATTGGTTGCCATGACAACTAGGATGAACTTAGGCTAAGATCGCTTTGTGTAACGGGCCCCCCTAGATCGTAAGTTTAAAAATGGCGTAATTTTACATAACTATATTGTGACATACGTGGTTAGGACTAAGTTCAATTCGTTTTGGTGACACCACGGCAGAAGGAGAGGAAATCCGTTTATGTATATTTCGTTAATCGTAGTCGGTCTGTGATGAGCCCCTGTAGCCCAGTCGGTCAGAGCGCGGGTACATGCTAGCCAGGTCTGAGTTCGAATCCCAATCGAGGCAAGCACAGTTCCTTCCTCTATACAGCAAAATATATATTTTTAATAAATGTAGGCTAAAATACGTAGATATAAATTAATATTTTACTTACACATGTCAACATGTTTCTGCTCCAGCAAATATCTACACTTACACAAAATCACGAGTGAAAAAGCAAAGAAACACACTTCATACATAATTATAAAACTATGTATTAAGCATTTTCTATCGCTTTTTCACTAGTGAGTTAAGTGAAACCATTCCATACTGAAATATATAAATTACAAATAGTTTAAAGGGAAAGATAAAAATAAAAGCCTGATCAGGCAGCCTGTAAACAGCCTGCAGCTATGGAAAATTATGTTTTGAGTTGAACACTTTTGATAATCGCATTACATCCAGTTTGGTAACTCATATTTGTAACTCAACTATGGTGGACTATTCATACCATATATCGTTTCTGACCTATACAAAATTCAATTTATTAAAAAAATGCTTACCAAAATCTTGAACGGATACAAATTGTCAACTAACTTAAGAGACTACTACTTTGGTGGGGATTATTGTAAGTATTTATTCCATAGACATCAATGTTATAAAGACTGAAACAATGTGGCATGGAAATTTCACCGTAAGTGAGTTACCAAATCCGGTGGTATCGAAATTCCACGCCATATGACTCACCGAATCGGTTACCGGAGTGGCCCTAACATGACATATTAAGAATACCATTTTTCATAATTACTGGTTACAGAATACAGGTTACATATTCAGGCTCATTTTGTTTTTCGGCATCTTCTTTAAAGTTTGACTATGAAAACTGATGTTCCTCTAGACGCTATCAATATATGCTCCTTATACGCAATTGCCATTTAATTCTGTTTTGCAGTGTAAAATATATTGTCCATTGAACGACAGTCCAAGGACAGCGAATATTCATTGCATTATCTGTAATCCGGCCTGGGAGTGTCTCACATCATGTAACATTTTGCTGGTGTTTGTGCTATGCAGTTTTCCCTCACCTATATACCCTCACCCTCCCCTTTAGTATGGCGCAAAAATAAAAATGTTCAGTATACTTTTGAAGAGACACCAGATTACAAAATTCGGACCATATATAAGCAGGAAGAAAATAAAAACAGAAAAAAAGAAAGAAAATTGTTATCTATCGCCTACCTGGGGTGCTTTGTTAATTGCATAATCGCTATATTGGTAATATTCAGACGTTTTTAATTGTTTATGCATACACACACACACATACACATGCAGGACAACAGGCATATTTTATTAGTGATGTCTGTGTATTGCGTCCTGTGATTATCATTTTTATGTTGCCAATAGCGTCAATAGTAATTTCCTCCAGCCATTGCGCTGGCACGCCGTCATTGTCAATGTAATAACATTGGGCACGGCGTTCAACCGTAATCAAACAAACAATCTTTTCGAATGTACTCAGATGGCTGCCCATCAGGGCTTGCAATTTTGATTTTTTAATATTTTAAATTTAATTTTATTATTTTGCTGAATAATTGTTTTCAACCACGCCAATGCACAAGGTGTGAAAAAAAAATTGTAAAGTTAAAAACAATTATTCGTCCAGAGAAAAAACAAAAATCCCAACTGAAGCGCCGCTAGAAAGAGAGAGAGAGAGAGAGATTGATTTGATTCGGGTATGCAACACGTCTATCTATTGACTAACTGTTTGTTTGCCAACGTTGCCAGTCTAGCACTTGTCGGGATGTATATATACATGCCTCTGATAACAACTCAAGTTATGTGGGAAAATACGTTTCTGATAGTTTGTTTAAAACATTAGATGATGAAACAGTTTTTAGAAATAGGCGGTCCAGTGCACCAGTGTAATTTATCTCGGCAAGGTAAAAAACTTAAAGTTAAACAGGAGAAAACCAGAGGGATAAAGTCGACTTTTTGAGTTGACGAATGTTAATCTCCTTTTTATTTTTTTGTAGAGGTCAAATTTAGGAAATACATTTGCAAAAAATAACTATCCGGGAAATTACAAATTTGAAGAGCTCATGCAGTGGAAAATTAAACACATGGGGAGAAATAAACATATGTACAATATTATGGACTCATCCGTAAACGGTGCTGGAAAAATTGCCTGTACATTTCTTGCCTGTACATTTCACGAGATGAGAGAAAGAGAGGG
>JAVFBW010137824.1:2666-13185 GCA_034783835.1 Mopalia ciliata
TTCATTACACAAAAACATTTGATCTCATGAGGAATACAAATAAAGTAGAATATAAAGCCAAGAGATGTCGATACTTCTCTGACATCCATTCATAAATATCTTAAACAAGTGGTAGTATTGTGGAATATTTGCCACCATATTTAGGAGAATTAAGGTACATTCATCAACACATTACCTTAAATTGTGTGATGTATATTTGTCCTTAGGGTGCTTTTGCTGCAGTTAAATAATTCATCGATACACAGAGCCGGGTTGAAGAGAGGCGATGTGAAAGTGACAGGCCTTAGCTTTTAGGTCATCAATTCAAGTGGGATATTTACTCTTGTGTAACTGCCTGGTGTCAGTATTACAACTCAATAGTCCCTGCAAAAAAAAACACCATTTTACTGTTGTCACATTTTTCTCTATTTTGTACTGTAATGGAAACTTAAGTGCATTTAAGGTCTAATCAAATATTTACATGTTGAAATATCAATAAAGTTCATTATGGTAGAGGAATGGTATTGTACAAATGCACCTGCATAAACTGTTTGGTGTTACTGTTTGAACACACACCTACGTGCTACCGATAGCGTAACTGCGAGAAGCCTTAGTGCAAATTTGATATAGCCTGCTATCACTTTAGCAAATAACATTTGAAACCATGGGGGATGATCAATTTATATTTGACATACAAGTAACATACAGCCAGCTTGCAAAAATGCCAATGTAAATATGTCATAATGCTAACAGTTGTTTGAGGGTCAGTTGTTATGAACTGAATATTTATAATTCATTTTAACTTTATGTTTGAAACGAGGTTAACAAACAAAACAAAAAATTAGATCTGTGTGAATAGGACAGTCTTATTCATATTTCAGTTAGAAAATTTGTTCAACTTGTCGCTTCAACCTTTATAAACTGCTAATATTCAGTTTTGAAAATGTATTTTGCAATGTGTTATATCATGCAGGTACCCTGTATCCAGTAAATCTACAGAATAAGCCAGGAAGCTCTGGAAATGGGAATTCTTTAATATTTTGGCATCAAAGTACAATCTATGCCATTCTCATTGTGGTATGAAAATAAAACACATTGGATTGGATAGTGCTCAGATATGGTCACTAACATAGACTTGAGTTGTGTTAAAAAGGGAAAAAGTGAAAGTTATTGAAGCCTTTGGGAAAATTGTTTCCATTGAAATCTCTTAAGATTTAGTCAGTGTATCCGATTGATATATTTACGAGTCAGCTGAATAAAGTGGACTGAAGCTGAGCACAAAGTGATGTTCCTGCGCTCAGCTATGTGTAAAGCCAGCAGGACTACCTAGGAACTCTGGTAAAGGATCTTTGAGGTAAACAGCTAACTACTGGAGCTCCACTTTATGAGATGTGCCGGTTTGCTTCAACAGCACAGAATGCTCTCTACAGATTGTCTGTCTTACAGCTGTTTCGGTCACTTCAATTTGCATACACCTTTTTCATTGACCCGAACATCACCAAAGTAATTTAAAACCTATGTAGGTTTTGTACTATATTTACCATCATAAGCACAACCTCCTGTCTCCAGAGAGAGCATTCCAAACAGTCGTTGTGTAATTACTGTTCTATATTATCCATGGAGATTGTGCCACCCAGATAGTGATAGCAGCTTTCGTTTTTTCCTTAAATTTTGAGACAAAATGACAGTTTTATTATGGGTTAAAAGATTAGAAACATAAAAAATACAGATTTTTAAATTTGTTAACCAATTTTCTTTACATGTATGCATAAAATAAACTTAAAGAAGAAAGGCTCATTTTTGCACAAACAACGCTAATGTCATAGATTTAGAACTTATTTAACTTAAAAAATACAAACGCTTTCATGTCATATTGTCAGCAAAATGTCTTCCTCTACACTTGTAAATTACAGATTTCTGATGAATTATATTTTTATATATGACATGTTTATTTTAGTAATGTATTTTGTTATGGCAACCAAACAATCAATCAAAAATTAACATATGGCACCTAAATATGATAAATATAGTTAAATAAAGTATTATCTTAAAAGAACATTGCTTTTTTAAAAGTCTTTAAATAAATCACTTTTCATCCCTTTTGAAATCATATTTGTTAGATGTCTTTATCAAAAAGTCTGAAATATTGTCTGAATTAGGTCCTTTAAGTTGATGCCAAGTCCATTCCATAACAAGTGGTTTTATTGATTTATGGTTTAGAGTAGCTTGATAATGGCAGCATCCTGTGGTGTACGTTCCAAATTACACAGATAACCAGGCTGGAATTGGCAAAGATCCTGCAGAGAACATGTAGTAATATTTCCTGTTCTGATCGTTTAGATTGGTCTGCGATCATAACTTAGTCCATTCTCAAATTAGCCAGGTAGGGTTCCAGTCATTTTGATAAATGATTTAGGACATATTTTGTCTATTAACAGAATACTTTACATCGATAGCTGGAAACTGACCATGATTATATCAGATATTCCCAAGAGCCATAAACAGAGTCCCTGATTTATCGGCCATTCTGGAATGAGCTCAGTATTGCCAACTTTACACAACTACAATTTATAAATCAGCTTTGTAGTCATTATTGAAATATTTTTTTGTAATCCAATGTTGAAAGTTTTTATATTTCTGGATTTCAGGGCTTTGAATATTGTCAACTAATTTGTTAACTGTATCTTTGGATTGAGTTGAAAACTGAAAAGACATAGTTAATGTTAATGGCAAATGGTAGACAAATCACTCTCCTATTACACCATGCATGTTTAATGTACCAAGGATCGAAAGCAAACATTTCATTTGTATCAATTGGGCCTCTGCTGTGGTATAATGGCAAGGGTATGAGTTAAGACCTCCAATGTATTGTATAGGAAGGGTTCAAAACTCTCAGTGGACCTATTGTATTTGTGGGAATCACACATATGGCTGCAAGGTTTTTGCATGGTTTCCTCTTGGGTGTTTCCATCATATTAAGTATTAAAGACAGAGTAAGAACAAATAAGTGAGGTACCCTTGAGTATACAATTCCAATGAAATGAACAAACAATCTGTATAAAATGCTTACCAAATTGAAAAACATACCACTGCCAGTGAATGTACATGAACATGGGTTAGAAAAAACATCTTTCCACAACAAGGTTAAGTTTTAAACTGTGATTAAAAAATAAGCAACTCACATAGAAGCACTTGCTATTTGGAGTTAAGTAATTATGTCAATATTTTCTTGCTATGTAAGTAGATTGTGCCAGCCTACATGTAGTCTGAAGGGTTCTCCACGGTGACAGCTTTACTGACGTTCTGTGTAAATTGAACATTCCTCTCTCGTCAGAGAGTTATGCCTTCTTGTCAGTGTTATGGCAAGCTAAACAGAGAAGCTATGAGAGGTCACAAGATACAAAATGATTTCAAGAAATGTCAATGTTATTGTGGAAAGAGCTCTTCTGGCTACCCAGACCATGATATCTAGCTTGATGTCTAATCTTGAAAGTTGTTGAAAAATAAGTAGGTGGATTTGACATGCAAGTCCAAGTGGCTATGGCTTGTGGTTATGTCTATTGTACAATGTAGGGAAAAAAGCCAGGAGCTCAGGGACAACCATAAAAACCTGCTCTTTGTCAAATAATTCAAAAAGTGTTTGAAGACAATGGAAGTATTTTGGAAAACTCTTGCTTATTGTTACACTTTACATAATGGTTATGTTGTTGTCACTGTTTGGAAGTACAATGTTGACATAGGAGAGAAATAATCTGTTTGTCAGTCTTGTCTAAAGTTTATCCTTGTTGGTAATGGACAGAAAAGTACCAGGTAATGTTTATTGTGAGAACAACAGGCTCTGATCTCTGCTTTTAATTGTTTTGTTTTTTCTTTCCCTAAGCTCACTCAAAGACGCATAACATATTCCTCATATCAAGTGTGACCCAATAATTTCAATGTGCTTGAGTACAACATCACTCTGAAAAAAGTTGAGCCCTTTAGGTATTCAACAAAAGCCTCACTAAAAGGGTTAATTTCCTGTTTTAATGGGACAGTCTACTCCAGTGCCTCTCCTTGTGTTACTGCTGTCTTAGTTCACATATCACATGCTAATATACTCCAGATGACCGTCTTGTAAGCTTATAGTCAAATTCTAGATTCACACGGGTGCTGTGCAGTGAATTGTTATGGTTTTATCCACTTGAAGTACAGAAAGAAAAAAAACCCAAGATTTTTAAATTCTTAAGTTCAATTGTTTTTTTGCGAAAATATATTTTTTTAAACAGTTTCTATCCTTTTAGTAATGCATGGATGTTATCACCAATAAGTCCATTTGTAAAGTTTATATGATTCAATATTGGTGTATGTCTTATGAACTTCTAGGTATCGGTCATGAAATTCCAGTTGTCTATTAATTTGGTCTAAACCCGGATTACTGATTATATGTTAAATCACTAATCCAGGATAAGGGATAGGTCTCCACAGTTGTGTTTGCCCCTCAAACCCCTCAGTTGTTCTGTGTCCACATAACAACTCCTTTCTATGCGCCACCAAGGAAAAAACAAGTTTAAGGACCATTTGAAATTCACACTGAAAGGGAATTTCTGTGGCAATTGCATGGTGATTTTGTTTCTGTTTCCCCTCATTGAATAACTTGCAATGCAAAAAGATATATTGAAATGAAATGCCCTTGAGTATGACCTTAAGAACCAAATTAAAAAACAAACTGTATGAGTTAAGATCTAGAGGCTTTGAAGATACACCAATTCGTTGAGACAATGAAGTTCTTGCTGATGGCACATTTCTTCTGGGGGCTTTGGAATTCTCTTCTGGTGAGATTTTGCTGTTGTATCTCTTTTTGGTGAAAAAGAGGGGAACTGTTCTGTTTATTTTCCCAATTGATCTGTCTATTTATTGTAGCAGGATCATGTATGAAATGCAGATTGGCTGGGCTGTAGCTGCTGTGTGTGGTATTTGTTGATCTTCCTTGGAGAATCTACCGCTGTTCAGTGTAGAGAAATGCCATAGGTGTTATGGCAGACTGGGTGGCAGAAAACTTTAAATTACCAAATAAATAGAATATTAATATGGAATTCAAGACATGCAGAAATACAATACCAAGCATTCTCAGCTGGATTGCTGGATTGATACACTTTAGTTATATAGTATAAGATAAGGTGTACATTTGTGTTTAACATGTAAGTGAAAATTAGCGAGAAATAAGCTTACATGGAGTTGGAGTATTTACTGTATTCATGGCAAGGTTGGGCTGCCTAACAAGCTCTCAGTCGCAAACCATATGTGATGAGGAAACTGATTGTTGCAGATACAGAAGGTGAAAAAAATCAAAAAAATAACTTAAAGAAAAAAAGAATCTAACTAATGACAGTAAGTGACCCATGCTGGTTTAATTTTATTTAATTAAGTTGCCATTGAATTCATTCCAGAATAAACACATGAGTATTTATAGACCCTGAACCATAACAGACAAGAAACACTCAAAATAATTACTTCTAATTCAATCTAGGAATGCACATATACTGATGATAGGAGAATGTTTTTTTTATTATTTACAATGAAAATGGTTTGTAGTTACTCTTAGCAAATAGTACTTGAATAAAGTTTACAAGCAGTTATAACATCTACATGTTTGTAGGAAAGAAATGTTTTATTTTAAAGGCAACAATGCTATGTCACAGCCTTGGTGCTAGTATCTTACTATTCCTCACCAGTTGGAATAGTAGAGGTCTGATGTTTTCTACTAAATAATGTGCACTGCTTACTTCATTTTGACTGTTTGTCAACAATCATATTGTGTTGTAACATACTGTTTCTGCTTTGTTACATTACATGTACAATGTGGAGGTCTTTATTTGTAACTCTGTTTCGTCTACCTTGATTTGCACCCATGCAGATAAAATTCTGCGTTAGAATGATTGATGTTCATTGACATAAGGGATACATCTTGACAGCACATCTACAAACAGATAGCCTTGTTCAGAGATAATCTGACAGTGACAACCAGTGTCGCCTCTCAACTTACTCATATACAATAGATCTGCTGAAATACATCTCACTGCATGTAAACATTTCATACTCATGGAACTTGACTGAGATCTGTGGAAATATTGTTTATTCAACATTTCCTCTTACCCATTATTTCAGAGGAAAATAAAGTAAAAAATGATACCCAAAAGGTCTTACATATACCTATCTTTATATGTTAAAAATTAAATTATCAACTGTATACATGTAGTTCATGTCAAAGCATCATATGTATGTATTATCAAATATACAGTATGTACATCTAGTCAGTTCATAAAATGTCATTTCTGAAACACCACGCCCAAATAAGCTGATATGACATATTCAAATTTGAGAATAAACCACATATTTGTCCACAGGTTAAGTATATTTTGATTGAGATATTTAATGACAGTACAGCTTATAAAAGACAACACCTTGAAAAAACATGTAAAAAAAACAGTTGGCGAACGAGATTCTTCACTGCACAGAAATAATATATAGTTTATTTGAAAGTACATGTAGATACATATATTTTAATAAAAGTGAAGGACGAAAATTTTCAAAAATTGTCACAGAAGGATGCCGGCCATAACTAAGATTGATGAATTATTTCATGTTGTAGATAAACTTTGTTAGACAAGTTTCTATATAGATCTTTATCATGGGTTGAAATGGGTATCATGTCAAGAGTGGGCAAAAAGGCTTTACATGGCTTAGAAAAAAAGGACAAATATGTAGCTTACACAAAAACCGGGCAATAGCACCCCAACTTATATAATGCAACACAATATAGATATATTGGAAATTTTAGAATGATTATTGTAAATTTTTGAAATAATGTTTGTTAATGTTATAAGGATAAGACCCTTGAAAATCTTATGTATTTAGAGGTGTCACTGTCAGATTTCTACCTCTTAACCCTCCCCTCTGACCCCCTGTAGATCAGTCATCATACAAATATCATCACAACCCCTTCAGATGAGATCTGATACACCAGGGCAAATATAGATTTTAACATTTATAAGCAAATCACAAGGAACACTCAACAACTTTGTTTTACTGTACTATGTTAACTTCACTCCTATGCTGGTACATTTACTTACATGTTACATGTAGCTCAGAGGGTCGAATGAAATCAGTCTCAGAACAACTGGCAACAAAGATGAGACCAACTGTAGGACAATACATGTTGCAACATGAAGACAGAATGTAAATTTACTGTGCGAAATGACACAAAATGCCAACTTGGTGACTGGCCACCAAATGTCAAATTGGTGAAGGTCAAAATGAGCCACAAAATGCCATCTTGGTGAATGGCCACAAAAGGTCAACATGGTGTCTGGCCACAAAATGCTAACTTGGTAACTGGCCATGAAAGGTCAAATTGGTGACTTGCCACAAATTCTAATTTGGTTCTGACCACAAAATGCCAACTTATTGACTGACCACAAAGGACAACTTGGTTACTTGTTTTTTGTTAAACCTGAGACTCGTTTCACAAATTGATCTTAGCTGACGATGAACCTTTATTTTCATGGCAACAATATGTCTTCACTACCAGTCGTCATTAAGATTTACTAAGATCGCTTTGTAAAGCAGGCCCTTTGAGCAAAAGCCACCTGATAAATGAATAATTAAAGGTTTATTTCATTTGTACATGTACAAAGTTTTGGCTAGTTTTAAGATTCAATTTACAAAGATTATGTGTAAACAAATTTTTATTCTAAAATGATATCTCAATTGATACCTTAAGTTATACTTCGTTTCTGATAAACACATCCAGCAGTGAGGATGGCAGAATGCAATGTAAGGTGTTTAAATAACAAAGTAACAGTGAGGAATATTATGTTAAATTTGCATATAATGAGTCACCATCAGATTATCCCCCACAGAGGGGACCCCCACCACCACTCCTCTGGAAAACACTACATGAAATACTTCAAATCTGATACTAGAATGCATCTGGGACCTATTTGAACTGAGATCTTTCTAACCGTATGACTGACAAATATGTATATAATCAACTGTCTACACCTAGCCTGATCTATTATTAAATTGCCAACATACATATATTTTCATCTTTTAAGGCCAATAAGGTTGCATGTATTACAATAAAAACAAACATTTTTGAAGTTGAAATATGTTGGATAACAGGATTTATATATCATTGGTATATATATCTGCACAGGTAGAATATATGGGGTATGTCATTTTATTAGTTTTTCACAGGACACGATAATAATTTAATTAACAATATACATATATTTTCTTGTTTTTTAACATTTGTACCTAAAATTATGTATATGTACATGTATATTGTGAATAAACAAAGATTCTCCAAGTCTAAATAGATGTTGGATAACTGGATTATATATCATCGGTATGTGTTGTATATCTAGACAGGTGAAGGTATGTGGTAAGACGTTCTTGAGGTTTTTCATAAGAGCTTCGTTGAGTGACAACCTGCTGGGGATCAGGTCCTCGGATAAAGGGGGTTGGGTTCCCACTTATTGCTAAGATTGTGACCTGACTGCTTGTAAGAATACATACAATATTTCTTGTGAAGGCTTATAGAAGGCAGGTCATAGAGCTATCTATCGCACCTCTGTTATTATGACAGTTAAAGTGACAGTTGTAAAAAAGGAATATAGGACATAGGAGAGATCGACATACTATAGCCCAATCCAGATTTATACCTTTAAAACCATTGGCTTACGGGCTATTCTGTAAGAATAATGACAACTTTCTCGCTAGAATGGCAATTAAAGGCAAGGAATTTGTACTATTGACATATTTCAAGCTGGTATAGTTAAAAGATAAGAAAGGGTCAATTTGAAGCAATAGCTCTCACACCTTGCTCTATACAGGCAGGTTTATTCTCACAGTAGACAGAGCTAGACTACTCTGATAGGTAAAGATACCAATATAACAGACAACAGTCAGGATTACTTGAGCGCAGCTAACCAGCCATGATCTCATTTTGTAGTGGTTAGACAGACTATTAACTGTACTTTCCTCTCTTTTAAGGGAAGACTTTCTTTGGGTTTCTGTCATCGACTAGGTTTTTTAAAATGTGGAAAATACACTTAAATTTGTTTAAAATGTGGTGAATGGAAATCTGTAACAATCTATAGAGTTTTGTTGATGAAAGTCAAATCCACAAATATGTACATGTACAGTATATGGGGACCCTAGTTCAAGTCCCGGCGAAGGCAAGCTAAATTTTCTTCCTCTTCAATAAAAATATATATGTACATGGAATAAAATGTTTAATTTGGTACCAAAAATATCATTATATTATTGTTTCATATTATATTGCAAATTCCATAGAAAACATATTCAATATTGGAGGGAAAATATTCAGTTTTGCATGCTTGATTTGTTAGAAATTGACTACTATCCCAGACAATACCACTGTACCAGTAACTCTGAAGAACAAAAATTTTAACAATTTCAATATTTTGGCACTTCAGTTGTATATTTTTTATAGATCCTCATAGATAGTAGAATCTTGATTCTGTAGTAAATTGAGTCAATTGACATAATAAAAGCCAATAGTGATATGTGATGCAAAACAATTTTAAGTGTTAAGTCAAAAACGTTCTTCAATGGCAGGGAGAACAAGGATATATCCTCATATTTCTTTTCCAGATGAATAAGAAATGTATTTATATTGTCTCAGATTCAGGTCAGGCTGTATTTTGAGCAGAGTGACATGAAAAAATAACACCAGATACAATGGTTAAGAATATAACATCCCTGTGATAGGTTCAGTAGCCACTGGGAATTGTTTGTAAAGTTGACATAATGAAAAGTAATTCATTGTATGTTTATCTACTTTATCTACAGCTTAAACTCTTTAATTCTCATCTAGTTTATTTTCAAAGCTCTGAATAATGGTATATTGTATACATAAGAAGTATACAAAACTTAAGAAATTTGTAAGTTTTATTGATATTGGCACATGGGGAAACCAAACAACAACTATAATTTACAGCCTGGTAAAAAAGTTGAAGTCACATTTCACCAGATGTGTGATATGGTATTTACAGAGTTTATACACACTCCTATGAAACTGGATCCGCTTTAAGAAACTTGAATACTGACCTATAGGGCAGACTCTGGCTTCTGGGGCTTCATTCTCTGTATAAATACAATGTGTGAAATTGAAACAAAGTTACCACATGATGGCAGTAGAGTTTACACTTGGTCTATCCTTAAAGATGTGATGTTTTCCATCCACTTCTTCTGACATGTGTGGAAATGGACCGTCAGCCAGATGTGGGCAAAAACTTAACATCTGAAATTGGCAGGAACCTGTCTTTTAGTACAGGTTACATAGACTAATAGTCGCAGCGTAGAACCCTAGTGAAAAGGGCAGGAGTGTGTAATTGTAAGATTTGCAGCTTAATTAAAAATATCGCCCAAGCGACGTCTAGCAGTATATTTTACATAACTATAAGATAAATGTTGTGCACATGTATATAAGTGTCAAAGTTGTAAAAAAAATTATAATCTGTGATTGTATTCGAGG
>JAVFBW010137835.1:0-22743 GCA_034783835.1 Mopalia ciliata
ACCGACGTCTGCGCACTGTCATGTTTCCATGTTTGAAGCCTTTAGTTTGTTTGTTTAACGTCGTACTCAAGGGTATTTCACTTACATGACGAATGATTGTCCACTCCACACTGTTCCTTGCCTTATTACGGTGGAAAACTGGGAGGAAACCTCGTGAAAACCACTCCCGCGACTGCCGGAGCCACACGTTGTGACTCACTCATTTACCTGATGGTCGACAGAAAGGTAAATTGGAGTAGGATTGCGATGAGGCGTTTAGTGATATTCTATATAATGCCCGTAATTGCTATTGTAGCAACACATACTTACGTTCCAATATGCAGCGGTTTTTACATATATTTACTATGGACTGTCCGCTTTAAATGACAGTTTATATATATTTTTAAAAAAACCCGATGTATGTTATGAGTGAACACATACTGGGAATACAGATTAAAGCTGTGCAATCTCAGAGTTGTAGCTGTGTTAAAGATGGTGATAATATATCCATATACTCACATAAGCACAATGTTCATTTTAATTCAATTTGAGATTCAATCTTGTCTGAATGTAATCAAAATAGCAGCTCACCTGTTGTTTGTTTCTAGTAAAATGAGAGGACACAAAGGCTGGCCCCTTAAAATGATATAGTATAAAAAGAAGGGGGGGGGGGGGGGGATGGAGGTTACAGACTTTAAGGTTATGTCCGACCATTAAAGTTTAGTTTAACACGTTGACTGCCGATCACGATAAAAATATATTATGTCTTGTATAGGCCTACACACTATTTTGTGTTCGACCCAATGAAATATTTTTTCTAACAAAAGTGCCTTTGTGATATCCGCAGTAGCCATTATAGATTGGTATTTCCGTTTAAAGAGTCGTACTCTAGGGTGTTTTACTTTTAGGACGACGGACACTATTCCGTGCCTCATTACGGTGGAAACCCGGAAGAAAACCTCATAAAAATCTCCCCCATGATTGCCGCAGACACATCTTGAGAAACTCAGAGGTCAAAATTGGAGTAGGATTTCGAAGCGCACACGCTATCACTAAGCAATGGCCGCGGGCAACTTTATATGGAGTTGCAATATTCCCTGTTTACTATACTTACAACATCAAAGAAGGAAACGGACAACTTCGTTAATATTAGCTAAATTTAGGGTGAAACTCACCTTTCACGAACCCTAATAAGCTATACCTAATTAAACAGTTTAAAGTAGGACATTTGCGTGAGATCTCAATATAACGACAAAACACGGGGGAGTTTTTGATAAAAACATCAGAGCATACAGGACAGTATTCATTGACTGGAGAGCCGAGAGACACAGAAAGGCAGGGTCTGCAAATGCCAGACGAAATGTGGAATGTGGTTAACTTGATCACGTTTAAAACATTTTAATAGATTACTGCAGCCAATCAGTAATCCTTGCACTTGGAATTATATTTCTACAACTGCATCGGAAAGACCAAAGTCATAACGAATTTGTGTTTGGATCCGAAAAACCAACGTTTAAGGGTCCCATACACGTTCAATAAAACCATCAATATTATTGAATCAGTATATTGACTCAATATATTGAGTCAATATTATTGAATGTGTGTGGCCTATATTGATGAACAATATTGTCAATAAGCATCATTGAGTCAATGTATTGACGGATCAAAAGCAGGTTCATTTTTATTGACGATTCATCAATATATTGATGGATCGTCAATGTATTGAAACACAATATTGACCGTGTGTGGAGAATCCATCACTATATTCCGTCAATATTTTCAGAATTTCATACCCTCGCCGTCTTTGAAAGAACGCAAATGGCAACCATTTTGAAGAATCACCAAAGAAATGATGGAATTATTGACGGAAATATTGAATTGTGTGTGGACATTTTCTGTCAATAGTATTGATGTCAATATATTGAGTCAATAATATTGATGGTTTTATAGAACGTGTATGGGCCCCTTTAGACTAAAACTGTCTAGTCTCATGTATGGTCAACCTGCAAAGCTGCACGGATAACATGTTTGTGTCGATTAACATGAAGTCCGGTGCAATACTATTGTTGGGTCCCGTTTTGACAAACACAGCTGGGCAATTATTGTAGTTGCAAATTTGTGCAATTGATAGATAAGTTACTTTCGTCAATAAGTTTCATGTGTGGTTTGAAACTGATATGTTTGATCTCGGTTTGAAAAATATTTTACAGCGCGACAGCTTAATATATGGAGGAAACCATCGTACACGTCACTAGCAATAAACATAGGCGAGACAGCTAATCACATAATGTTAAACAATACATGGCAAACAGATCGGCTTCGTGTTAGCCAATAGATCTAATGACAACAGTTTACACCTTCCGAATTGTCCTCGAATAAACTAGGAATAGTGGAATCGACTGGGTATGAGTGTGGTTTCTTAGATGGTATGGGTCTATTCCCTCAAGTGGGTCCCATGTGGTAAAGAAGTATGAACAGAGATCAGCAGGTAAAGTAAAACAGGATTTATATAATCATCACAACTGAACGTCTCTTTTAACTTTCACCAGCTGTAACTCGATGTTATTCCACCCTATAATGGTGGTTTGGTTGGCGTTTATTATTTATGTCATTTGACGTCATATCAAATAGTCGCCTGTTTCTTTGGTTGGAATTCCAGACAACACGTTAGGTTATCCGACTCCATGTCTTTGTGTTTTGATACATTTGTTTGTTTTTAGTTGGAAGGCTTTTTTTATGGCGACATTGTTGCGCAATAAGTAAATAAAAGGAACGTCGACTCAGCTGGCCATAGGCAATTAAAAGACAGTCACCAAACGCAACACAAAATGAACAGACTTTCCTTACGTGGTCTTAATGGTGATTAACGCCCATCTACTATTTACTTAAACACCAAACAAATAAACACGGCAGCATCAACACAGACCAATACAAACAATCAAGCACCGGTAAAACAGATTAATAAAAACAATAAACTAGACACATAAACAAAAACTGAAAGCCATCTGGCCCGGAGGTTCCCTCTTTCAAGACAACAAGGGATGCTCTTAAAGTTTCTCGGGTTGAATAGCAAATTAATTCAGTAATGGACAAAATACACACAGCATTTACCATTTTTGGACCCATGATGAAGCATTGAATATATTTATTGACATATTTAAATAATTATTTTACACTTCTGTATGTCCTTTTCGGTAAAAATTGTTTCTCTCTGACGTTTGCTTTCAAGAGTGCTATATTGATGTATGGTTCAATACATCTAAAATATATAAATAAAACTACAATACATACACGGCACAGCGTATCTAAAATATCGATGAATGTGGCATAAAACCCAATCAATCAATTCTACTTTATTTTATTCATTTTGAAGAAACCTGCACGGAAATGTCTCAGCCGTTGTCAGTTTTAAATGTCAAACTGTATCCATATTAGCGTTGTAAGGAGCAGGTGTTAGGCTATACCAGGATTCCAAATGTCACGCGGAAACTGGTGTATTACTTATCACCTTGGCAGACTCATGGGTCGTTAAAGATTCCAAGGACCTTGTTCTATTTCCAGAAATATTTTAAACAACAAAAGAGGTGAAGACAAATATAGACCGCTACATTTTGGCAGAGATTTTTTTTAACAAAACCACAAATATACATGAGTGCAGATGTGGATGAAGAAAAAAGCCCGCGCTATACTGTTCTTTCCAGAAGTTACTATCGGATCTCCATTCCTTACCACACTGAAGGAAAAACCCAGCTCAATAAAATTGTATAAATATGTATTTAATATAAAATAAACACAAAATTTATTTAAGAAGAATTAAATTTGTTAGTTGCTTAAAAACGAATTGCATCGAGCTGCATTTGTATGACATCACGACATAGTACCGGTGTATTAATACTGGTGTAATTTGCCCAACGATGACCGAGCAATTTCTGGTAGGCCTATTTTATGGTTTATGGGATCCTTGTTTATGACGAAGTGATCTATGCGCCATATCATGTAGGTATAAAGACGGCGACGGCTTAAAAAAAAACTGAGGAATTGGTATACATTATAAAAGCTTTAAGTTTGGTTTTGAGTAATGACTCATATTGTATCAGCCGATTTGATCTGACCTTGACTGGGTAGAATGATAAGTTACTGTAATGGATTGGTTATTTCAAAAGTCCACGGAGATTTATCTGCTGTGATAGTGGGGGATGTTTTATATATTAAAAAAAATTAAAAGTGAATTGACACAGGTTCAGGTTGACACAAATACTGACCAGAGTGTCACCTTTATTTTGATTAAGTTCTTGCAAAGGAAGGATATATAATTTACTATACAAGAGGGCGAATTCATGTGAGAATAAGTGATAGGTGCGAATAAATCTTGTACGAATAAAGCTTGCACGATAAACACCATTTATTGGAGTACAAATGCACATTTCAATACATGTAGGTAAGAATTCTCTCACATGGATTTACGTGTATATAATCTAAGGAATTATATTAAAAATAGGGATATATATCATAGAATTATAAAGGATAAAAATAGTTTTAATGCTAACATACATTTTGATGTTGGTTAAAGCGGAGATCTGGGTTGGATTAACCCCTGTATCACTTGAAAAGATATCTTTTACCATGTGTGGTTGGGTCGAGCGGTTATGACAGATATAGAAATATGGATGGAGAAACCCGGTTACGTGAATGTAATGGACTTGTAACGATAAAGACAAAACGTGTGCTTGTTTGAAACCACCCACGCTATTTCTTGAGCTCATTTCTTTAGACAATTCCAATATGGAATATTTTACATAACCGTTGTGTCGTCGCGCTTTTTATTGTGCATGGTTACAACCGTTATTTTTTCTCAAGTTATTCAAATTCCACGAAGTTGTACCTTTCTGACTATATAGGACCGCCTACAAATTGATTTGCATGTACCGAATTGAAATGATCCGGTTTAGCTTTAAAAAAATAATAAAATAACTCATTACAATTACTGTAATATTGCCGAGTTCAAATCGTTTTAATTTTGCTAACGTTATCTGAAAAGTATAAAGATTCAAATTCTTCCGAAACAATTTAAATTTCTCTCGAGATGTCAAAAAGAACATAAAAGGAACCGGTCCATGACATTTTATTGTATATTACAACCTCTCACTGAGGTGTTATATAGCTATTATTTGCGAACTAACAAGCCTTTTAATGTTTTTTAGATTTAAAATTACTGGGTTTAAATCCATCCAGGCGGTGTTGAAAAAAGTTTAATTGTGGGGATGTAATGTCGTCAACTGGACATTCCACAGATAATGTAATTTCGGTTAGAATCGTAACTTCCACACGAACATCAGTAAATGTCACTGTAGCTTAAGAAGAAAATGTTTTCACCTGGGGACCTAAATACCAAACCTTTCTACTTTTCTATGAAAGGAAAGAGAATAGCCCTTTCGGGAATTCTTAATCGATTAACAAATATAGGACGAAATATTTAGACAGCATATTTATAAAGTATATAAACTGGATTATTTCTTTAAAAAAAGCTACAATGAATATTTTTTGAGTCTTTTAGAAAGTGAAGATTAACAGTATTTTCGTTATTCCAAAATAACGAAAATACTGAAAAAGCTACAATGATTGTAAATATATTTGGCTTATACGAAAGTGTTGTACTCTAAATGTAAACAAATGAATTTAAGCAACTGTCAAATGTAGGGTAGGTTGCTTGTGTTGGCTAGTAGGTTTCTGCGTGTGACGAGTAGATTGTTCAGTGGTGGTTAGTCTACTTGTGTTGGCGAGTAGGTTTTTGCATGTGGTGAGTAGATTGTTCAGTCGTGGGTAGGTTAATTGTGTTGGCAAGAAGGTTTTTGCGTGAGACGAGTAGATTGTTCAGTGGTGGGTGGGTTACTTGTGTTGGCGAGTAGGTTTTTGCGAGTGGCGAGTAGATTGTTCAGTGGTGGGTAGGTTACTCGTGTTGGCGAGTAGGTTTTTGCGCGTAACGAGTGAATTGTTCGCGTGCTGACTGGGTTGTTTGTGTTGGCGAATAGGGTTTTTTCTTGTGGCGAGTGGATTGTTTCGTAGTGGGTAGGCTACTTGTGTTGGCGAGTAGGTTTTTGCGTTGTCGAATGGATTGTTCGCTTGCTGAGTGGGTTGTTTGTGTTGACGAGTAGGTTTCTGGTGTGGCGAGTGGATTGTTGGCGTGGCAAGTGGGTTGCTTGAGATGGCGAGTAGGTTTTTGGTGTGGCGAGAGGATTGTTGGCGTGGCGAGTGGGTTGCTTGGGTTGGCGGGTAGATTTTTGCGTGTGAAATGAATTTATTAGTGACAAGTGGTTTATTCACATTCGGAAGCAGTCGTTCGTGTAGCGTGTGAGTTTATTCGTGCAACGGGTAGGTTTTTCATGTGGCAAGTGGATTTCTTGTCTTGGCGAAGGTTTTTTCTGTGTGGCGACTGGCTTCTGCTTGTGGCGAGTTTGTTGGTCAATTTCGGCAGGGTAATTGTATTACTATCTACATTTCGATGTAACACACTTGTTTGGATCCACCAATAATTGCTGTTGTTTATACATCAATAATGACAAAACACTATGATTTTGATGTGTAAATGTAAATAATACATATGATAGGAAATGCATGTTATCAATGCAACAGTTTTGTTTGGTTAAGAACCCACAGCATAGGCATATGCAGTTATGCCATATATCATCGCTGTCGAACTTGAGTCCGCAATAGAAGTATACCGATTATCTGTCTACATTTATAACATATATAACAATCACATTATTATAAAGAAACAGGTGCGAGAAGGTCAAAGCCATTGTTGATCTTATATGTTACATAGGAAATATATCTGTCTGATAAAGTTCAGGCGCTTGGTCTACAACAGGAATCAAAATATCGCGATGAACTACCTATAATAGTACCTGGCTTCCAATATCAGACAGGCGGGAAATTTCAGGTGCGCGTTACAATATTTTTCCAAGCATTTATAACACTTCTCTGATTCAGCGAATCGCAGATTGTTCAGAAACGTACAACATACGATGTAAACAAAACGGATATCTTGAATTTAAAGAATCATCTTAGATAATCCTTTTTTTTCAAGTTGGCATTTCTTTAAATGCTGTATTAAACGTTGTTCATAAATTGACAAAATAACATTGAATAAAAAATATGTAATATTTTTCTTATTTTGTAAGCGGCCAGAGAAGTCCTCTCATGATTCCCAATGGACAAGAACGGGGATGAGACGGGAGTCAATAAAGGCCCAGATAAGGCGTTAGATTGCACTGTCCATTTATAAAAACAAACACGGGATGGAGCATGGTCGGTTAAAATGATTTCCCGTCCCTTTATGAGAAGGGGTCGAGGCCTTGGTTCAGTGGTAAGGGTTTCGGACTGCTCAGCCAACTTCGATTTACCGATGACGGTTTCGAAACTGTCTTGGGAGGGTTAATTGTGTACAGGGTTGATTGATAACCATGGGTTTTTTGCTGATGCATTTTACACATAAAAATTCATAGATAGTCACCATAGCCAAGTTTAGTGTGTTTCTCAATTATTCGATATTACAGGTTGCATTCGTTTATTTCAATCAGATCACCACGGTATTTGCATCGTATATCCTTGATTTTCAAAAGGATGAAGTATTGAAAGGCGTTTTATAACCTACACCGAATCATCCTCTTTCCTGATAAAACAATATGCTACCACTTCCACGGCAAATACCGCTTGTAATGGCTTGATACCTCACTTCCAATGTTTACCAACAAATTATTCTTGTTTTGATACAGATAAGTGCCGAACCGTTCAATCGAGATTGTCTTATTGTCTTATTGTCTTTTTTGTTATATGTATATAACACAATTAAAAAACCCGGTCATCCGCTGAATTTTGGATTGTTTTTACAGAAAATTCGATTCCCTTCTATCACAGAGAATTGTGTTTTCAAGTTTCACTTATGATTAACTTTCCTCTTATCGATAAAACTGGCAGCTGATTGTCAAGTATAACAATTTGGTTATTAATCAAATGTGTTTACTGTTCCCAGGAACTGGTTGTGCTCTAATCGTGTATCATGTTTCAAACCAGGACGGCTTACGGGTGTGTTTATCTGAAGGGACGAGCACGCAGACTGTCCTGTCTGTCAGGATCGACGGAAATTGAGGAGATAAATAGTCTAGTTGATTGTATAGGATCACATTTAATGTTTCACGATGTCTTGCCAATATAGACAGTAGTGCTTGCATCTTCCCCAGGCAAGGCTGAAGGTCGCACAAGATCCGCATCACACCTTACCGAGCTTAATGGTTGTCAAAGTGAAATGACGGAAACACATTGACCAATCATATATTTTATCCATTTTTCAAAACAGCTTATCATCTCGACTGGGATTTTATGGTAAACAACAAAAAAGTTGGTCTTATTTATTAGCACTGGCCCTCATTATGGTTATTCCTAAATTTGTCTGTTACAACGGTGAACTTATATTTCTGCTTTCTTTCCTTTATAAAAAATTTAGTCTTTCACTGTTTGGGCATTTATAAAGTAAAAATTTGAGATGATGAATGTTCACCCATGATAAATATATACAAAATAATAAAAATGGTTCAGGTCATTTGGAATAAAAGTAATGAATTCTGGTGGAACATTAATTAATAGTACGGTATAGCAACACCTTACTGTAGACCTATATTATTGTTTATGGTAAATCACGGCTTGATAGGTCGTCAGGTTTTAATTGTTCAAATCACATAAGTACTGATCTAGACTATTTTGGATTTACGTTTCTTACGTTACACTTCCATTTTAATATTGCACCCCTTTGACAAATATAAATAGTCTGTGATGGAGTATAAATATTGAGATGAATTGATTGAACTTGTTTGTATCAACTGTTGTTTGGAAGACGACTCTTCTGCTTACTTAACTCAATTAATTGAAACCAATTGGATCAATAAGGAAAAAGATTCCGACGTAAACTTTAGTAATTGAACCGGGACATACACTAATAACAAACCGACATTCTTGGGTTCTTAACGATCTTTCACATCGATTCTGCAATCATTTTTATCGATTTTTTGTGATAATCCCATATAATACATCTACGTGGTGTTAGTGAACTACTAATGTTTATTGCCAACATTCTCGGACAGTAGAAGGTGGTGCAGGGCAAAGACCTGCTATACCTTATGAAGGAAAGATGACAAGTTAACACTGCGAGTTATGTGTTACACCGTCTTCAGTAAATTCGTTCGAGACAAGCACTAAATTCTCATATTGCTGTATGTTTTGATGCACATGATATTATATACAGTTGGTATCCAGACTTGCCAAATTATGTCAACTACTTTCTTCCTATGACTTTTAGTGCTAATAGATTGAGACAGGGACATCCATATATTCGTTTCATTTCACCATTTGACACACAACGGCCTTATGTTGACAATGCAATCGTTCCACTTTAACACCGCATCCCTTCAGCAAACAAGATAAGTCTGGGTGTGAAACGAAGGTATGATGATCCATTTATTGAACTAACTTAATACGTCAACTGTTATTTTACTGGCGAATATTCTGCTGCCTTGAAGCAATTATATGGAATCGCTGTGATAAATCTGGAAAAAGATTGTGGCGACAAGACTTGTAATTGAACTCTGGATGCAATCTATAGTGTATCATTCTTTTTTATATCGATGTTTCCAACCGATGCTGCTATCTTTTGATGTGGATTTTTTTTAAAGGAATAGAAAGATTCGGTGGAGTTAATCAGCCGAGAAAACCTTTATTGCCAGCATTCTCAGACAACAAAAGGTGCGGGACACAATTATGGGGATCCTCACAATTCTATCTTCCTGCTTGCCAAAATAACTCAATAAATTATGATTGGCGTACATTAGCTTTAATTTGAGAAAAGTACGAGCCTACAAACTTTTCCATTTACTTTTTGTAGGGAACAGCATAATTTATAGCCAGTTGGAACTCTGTATGATGAGGAAAATAGGTCACACTTTTACTATATTCCTTCGTACCTCATCTAATGAGGTACGAATGAATACATCTATTGGACTAAGCTACCAGTAATTGACTTTATTGGTGAAGTTTGTTTGTGGAAAGTAGGATACGGCTTTCTGAATTGCAATGTAATTTTCCGCTTTAATGTTGCAACCACCTTCCACAAGCATGATTAACCGGAATAAGGAATGACGTTGTGGTGATAAATGAACTGGAATATCTCATATCAACTGTTGCTTGGCCGACGACTCTTCTGCTTTCTTTATCCAATTAGATAACGGAATCCCTGTGATAAATCACGTGAAAGATTCTGGTAACTAATTGAACCAGGGAAGCAATCTGTAATATGTCATTCTTGTTCTTATATGGATGTTCCCAGCGATTCTGATATTGGTTTTTGTTTTTTTATCGGATATAATACAACTCGGTAGCGTTAATCAACTATGAATATCAACTATTGACATTCGCATGCAAAAAAGGAATAAATAAAAAAAAATAATAACAAAAAATAATGTATCGTTTTTGAAAGCTAGAATATTGTATTTCAAAATGTCGTTTGCCAATGATATTCCTATGTGGCTTCTCTGGCGTTTTGTTCTTCCTCTCTATACATTGAATCGATCATTACATGTAGTTTCATATACATTGATCTGAGTATTTTAAAAGGATAACGAGAGCATCAGTGGGAGTTCAGAACAATTGGATCGGAGAGCGTACCTGGGGCACACCCAAACACTGTGCTCTACTTTTTCCGTCACGAATAAACGCGTCCTTAAAAGGCGCCACGCGGTTCTTTCCATCGTTACCATTGAATTGTTAGGACTGTAGAAGGAAAGTTATAGATTGTGAAAACATTGTGATAAGTTACGGAATCAAATGTCGTGTCTAAACAACATGTAATGGGTGAAAGTAAATGACCAGCACGTTCTGTATATGACCCAATTTGTAACATACTTAGATGTGTCGTCGCTGGAAACGCTTGTAAATAGTCCGTCAGCAACAATTGGTTAACCTTGTCAATAATAGTTAGTCTTGTGTTGGTCATCAACTCCACATACAGGTTTATTTCTGTATTTTTCACTTCCCTGATCATCAAAATGTTTGGAGAAAATATTTTGACACTGGTCACGTTATGTCTAACACCAGTCCTCCAGTCTGTTAACATCACCCACGCAATAAAGTTACAGATAGAAAAATGTTTCGATACTTTCAACATTTGAGACCTTATTTATCAGATTATCGGATGAACTACAACGAACTACACTCAGGCTCTTTGCGGGTTTTCACAGCATTCACAGTATAAAGATAGTTGGAAATATATTAACTCATGTTACCTCTACAATTCCTAACATTGCACGAGTATAACGAGTTGGATTGCTTCAAATTAAATGAAAACTTGACGAACTTTAGTTTAATAAGATATGCTTCGGGAAAATGGCTAAATATATAATTAATCTTAACATACCAGAACAAGGTTCTTACAAGCTTCTAAAGATGGACAACGTATTTCTCACGCAAAGCTCTTACTACCTATTCACATCACTGCTCGTCATATCTTTGATATTATAAGGATATTAAAAGTAAATCACATGATTTGCACACATCCGGGACATCAAACATTTCTGACCCAGACAATGTATGAACTAATCTCCCGCTGTCAGAAGATCTACAAAAAACAAATGAATCCATTAAATAGGAGATGGCTTAGACGTTATTAGACGTTAATGTCTGATTATCATGGGATTATTTTTTCTAAAAAAACATTAACACACTGTTATTGGTGGTAAGAGGAATTATTAATGCAATCGGTGAAGTTTCTTTGTAGTATCACCGACGTTACATCGTTATGCCAACATCAAATACGACGGAGTGGGTAGCATTTAAAAGTAGATTGTTTCTTAGAAGCTCCGAAGAACTAGAGCCAGGGATCTGGTTATCGGACTAATGGAACAAATTATTGATATCTTTAATAAAAGCTATGACCCTCAAGTACAACATCGTCCTGTACCATGCATTCTAAAACAGTCTGTGTTCAGAATGAATCCAACTGTAATCAATTCTTTACAAGAGTTTTGGAATAACCATATCCATCAGTCAAGCTATCCATTATCAGCTACAGTTCTGGATCCACTGGAGCTGTCAACAACACTAAGCCTCTGGGTAATGACAGTATGACCCAAGCGTTGTCATCCCTTCTTTGTGTAACACTGGGGAGCATCAATTGTTGTTGTTGGTTTCGTGTGCACCTTTTGACACACCTCCGTTTAGACAAATCAAATCCGTCCCATAAGTTCGTTGAAACGATTAACTATTGATCGAGAAGATTATATCTCTGTGGCGAAATAAGACATTAAATATTCCAGTTTGTTCCTATATATGGCTGATGAATGTCAAGAGAAGCTGTTTAATGTCCACACAAACATCAGCCTTTCTAAATTATTAATCTGAAATCCGACCAACAATTGTTATATTATAGGTCTGGAGGAGTCTGTCAAGGTGAACTATTTGCATGTTTACGTCTGGAAGGCCGAAATCCAAGAAAATGTTTTAATGTACATGCGCTTACTTGATTTGTCATAACTATCCGACAGGCTCTACGAGTATACATCATTAGGGTGCCTCATTCCTGGAACACTTCAAAGATTAGTTTTGATCTTTGATATTTGGTCTCCAAACTCTTAGATGATCTTGTGATAATTAACAGGTTTATCCGACGGAAAAAGTTGACATGTCTACTCGATAATATCACCTCTATTTTAATTCATCATTTTGCTAAGGTCAGTTTGTTTGAAGAGTAGCAATGCTGCGTGTACTTGGCAGTGGATGTGAGACTTCTTTCGACAGGTGTCTGTCACCTGGTATAATGCGTTAGCACTTTCCTCTTGATTAAATGTAATGCAGGCCTAAGTTGGGTAACATCAGCAATGACATTCCAGGTAACGAACAGAAATGTTACCAGCCGGTTAGTGAACTGTATTTCTTTGTAAATCTCAGCACAGTACCCGATTTTTAAGTTTGGCAGTGTACATTCCAGCCCTCTGACTCTGTTGGAACAGTCGAACAATACCGTGCCTCTGGCTTAGTGCAATATGACCCAAGGGATGTTTTCCCGTCTTCGTTTTAGTTCAGCACCGAGGATCATCAATTTGTCAACAATTTGAAAACACGGAATATGTTTTGATTGTGTCCTGGTGGCAATTTTATGTTGGGACACACCATAGTGAAATGTCATGGGGAGAGGCGTTATGAATCAACTATTCCGGCAATAAATAGTACATACTGCGGTCGTTCCGAGGATGAGTGGGATAGCTGGACAGCCGCTGTATGTAACCTGATATAGCAGATTATATTGCTGGTTTTATATTATCTGTGGTCTATTAGGTCTTCCCAATTTCCTGTATCTGATAACATAAGGAAAACAATCTGGAGATGGCTAGCGATCTCGCCATAAATGATTATAATTTCCAAAGCTGGTATGGCCCGGCCGTGGTTTGGTGGTAGAGAGTGCGCTTCTTAAACCGAACCCTCTTCGATTTACCGTTTACCGGATCGAGTCCGCCTATCAGGTATTTGAGCGAGTCACATGTTGTGGCTCTGGCAATCGCGGGGGTGGTTTTTACTAGGTTTCTTCTCGGTTTTCCACCGTAATACGGTTGTGTACAGTGGAAAGTTGACAATCCGTCGTCATATAAGCGTGATACCATTGAGTACGACATTAAACACCAATCAAACAAACAAACAATCCCTGGTACAGAGTCTGTTATGTGGTTGCGATGTCTTGCAGCCCTTTATATATACGTAATTATATGGTATATAAGTAAACAAATCATGTTGTAATCGTATCTCGATAATGGACTCAACTGATAAATGGCTTTGTGGAATAAATCTCTGGGGAGTGTTAATATAACATGCTTTGTATAGGCCTAACGTGGCAGTCAGAAATCATTGAAAGCTTGGCTAAGTTCCATGTAACTTGAAGGCTTTTTTGTACTCTAAAGGTAATTTGCGTTAAATAATCAATTGATCTGCGAAAAGAACGTGTTTTCCATATTGAAGCTTAATTAAGTGCTCAATTTTCGATTTAAATTGAGTTTTTAAATAAAATTGAGTTTTAATTAGGAGCTTTAAGCGCTTTATAAATAGTTTTACTAGCCCCTGTTGAGTTCATGAACTACATTAAATGTTTAATATTATACCCATGGTTGTTCTTGTCTGCGTTTCTGTCCACCTGCGATACCCCCAACGGATGTTTGACAGACTTGTGTATTAGAAATGGCAACACCTGTTATAACTGTTATCCAATGGCTTGGAATAACCATTATCCATATCAAAAACAGAACGGATCTAAAGAACCTAAAATCTCAAATCGCCTTCTGGTTTTACAGTTAATTATAGCTGTGGTTGTTGTGTCTAAACCAGTCACGGACCCTTTTGATGACGGCGATCAATAGACTCACGTAAAATCGGTACAGAAATCAATGGTGTGGTGTGGTCGACCACCCATTAGCAAACATGACAATTGGTGTCCCTGCCATATTGAATTTTGTCCTCGACTAAACAAGGAGAGATAGTTCTAAGTCCGGTCTTAAGAAAACCCTCAAATTCTATGTTGATTTAGTTATGTTCTGCCGCTTTTAATAGGTTGCGTATGTTAGTCGGCCGTCCGTTGAGTACGTATTGCGGCTGAAATGATATTTACTGTCTGTTGAACAGTATCTACATGCTAATGGTGGTTGGGTCATCATTTCCCCCCTGCCATATGAGTGAAATAACCAATTTCCATGGAACACTGTGGTGTTTGTTTGTGACAGCGAACATGGGAAGAATACAGTCATAACCTTGTGATCTTTTAATAGCATAACCTTGGCTTGGCTTTATGTATGTCTGTTAGGCCTAATAGAAAATGGGTAGTTTTTTTTACAAGGAGCTTTAGTCTATAGCACATAGTCTGTTTACAAACCGCCAGGCTTTCTTGCATACATGATGTTATCGAGACCTCGTAGATACACACTGACATTGGAACGGGCTATATACGTCCTTGCTGAGACCTGACATCAGAGAATTGTAATGAAAACTTTTTTCTCTTAGTGATGATTGTGTTTATGCGACACGGTCTTTAGCACTTGTTATAAGCATTACTTATGTATCCCAGTCTTGGCTTCCAAAGGAATTCCTTTGTGTAGACATGCCAGGCGGTAGACTGCAGCGAGAGATGCAGACAGATTCCGTGTCACCAGCTGATCCAATGTAAAATTATTAAATTTGCTTTATGTCCAACGTTGTACGGAAAGAAAAGTTGGCATCGTGTGTGTTGGATGCGAAATCTAGCAGCGCCGTCTCAGAAACAAATAATTTAATCCCACGAGTCCCCGTTGTACAACAGGGGAGTCTATACACATACTGGGTTGGACGGTTTTATATACACGAAAACATTAAATACATATATATTTTTCTGTAATCTTGAAAGTACGGCTTGATCCTTGTCCATCATTAGAAACAGGTTATACAAAATCTATAAACATGTGATTTCTTACACATTTACATTAAATAATTCGTTAACCCATAGATTCAATGCTGTAAACCTCTTTGTATCCAAAATGAATGAACCAAAATGAATGAAATGGTTCAATTCGCCTGGACTGATGTCATATATATAGCCTTCGATATCTGTCTTTACTTATGAGATGTAATAGTGTTATTACCTCGTTTGTAAAGGGGAGATCACGTAAACTCGCAACACACCCCAGTCCTTTCTCGAAAGCCAGACGACCTTGGAATATCAAATGGCATTGTAGCATCCGTACGTGATACTTTTATAGATGATGTGAATCGGTACACACTGTGCGAACGGATCTTGTCTTCTCGATGATGATGAATATTTCATGCGACACAGACTCCTCTTTGGCTCTTCAAACATGATCTATGGTTCCCAGGTGTATGCCTACCGGTCCCATTACTCAATAGGTGAACTATTGGTTTAATGTTAATATATTTATGTGTTCTTCTGTACAGTCAGACAAGGTTCAATGGCTAAACTATCATCGATTTAGATCAGGTAGAATAGCGTTTGATTGATAATTAGTACTGAAAAATGTGATCCAAAAAATGTGTAATTTATTGCAAACCTCTAATGTTGTTCACAGATTTGTGGACCAATGAACGATTACTAATGGGCATTTGGAGGTTGCTGATTTGTAACCTTTTGTGGATCGTGTATTGAAATTTGGCTTAGATTTTATCGAAGGTATAAAGTTTTTGCGTAATTGAAGAGATCGAGAGGTAGATATTACCGGGTTTTGTCATGCTCTTCTTCACCAAACATCAGTTATACAATTTATTATACAACAGAAATACGATTTCAAAGAACAGTCAAATACACGAACGATTGAACGAAACAACGAACCAACTACCCCCCCAACCACACAATAAGTTAACCTAAGGCAAATGCTGTATTCACGGATTGCCCTTTGTTTGTTTACCTTACCTTGTGCCGCGAGGAATGAACGGCTATGTATTGTCGTTTTTGCTATTGATTGAGCTTTTCCAAATGTGATTAGCAAGATACTACACAAACGCGGATTGTTTAGCAGTTAAATCTTGAATTGACTCAAAATCTTCCCTACATAAATACATATTTGCCGTATATTTAGGATATAAAAATCCGGAGTTGAATTACGTAGAAGGATGTCTTTTAACATACTTAAATCTACCCATGTTAAAATCTTCACCTGAACAGAACATAAGACAACATCTTTATACCTACTCAGCAAAAAAAGTAACTTCCTTTAATTATCGATTTTGAATATGACGGCCCATTTACTGCCCCCATTACCCGCTTCTATAGCCTAGTAGGAGAAAAAGACTTAGAAATGCCGTTTTCTGACCATACCTCTTTCCGCCTGTCGCACATCTTTGTGAACACGCTAGCTTTGGAAGCAAACTCAACGATTAAATTCAAACTTTGAATGTAACTTAACTCTCCTGTTTAGAACACTGATGGGATTGCATTCTACTTAATTTTGGGAAACAATATGGCCCTCATGGCATAATTTTACAGTATTCATACCTGTACAATATTCGCACCTGTACAATTAACCAATTTACTTTAACGTGTAAAACAGCTTTTACTTCTGACAATGAAAGTATGTCATGACATTCAATTGAATACCATGGAACAGTTTAGCCACCATTACATATGTTGCAATAGTCAATAAAAGTATTCTGAACATAAAACGTCAAAATAAATACAGTATTAAGTTCGTAATTTAATTGCAAGTTCCTCCTGTTCCAAAAATGGATGAAATTGGAATTTACAAAAATGGAACTGTAGGCAACATTTCTGGTCACAATTTGTCAGGAAGTATGGCTGCCATTAATTTTTTTTTAAAAGGTACACAAATTTGTCTTGACTATAAGTTGACCAATTGTCTTTGACGGTAACATTTAGCTGTGTTCAACTACTGCTTCAGCCAAGTTTGCTTTCTGAAATATGGTGATAAGCATCATGATTAACGGAAAAGGCTGTTTTTAAACTTAAGTGGGAAAAGGTGATTTGACCGGGATTGGGAGCATATTATTTGAAAAATGATCCTTTAATCGTGAGTTCTGTTAGCTTCTCAGCTTGTTTGGTTTATGTTTTATTTAAGATCCTCTTTGCATTGTTCACAATTGGTGGAAAACCATGGAGAAACCTAGTAAAAATAAACCATACTCACCGGTATATCACTCACCTGCTAGTTTAAGCTCAAACAAATTAAATGGAAAACATTCATGGACGTTGTTACCTAATTAATCTTGGGGCGTTCGTTCGAAACGTGCGCTGGCAATTCAGGAGCCATTAAGTATGTAGTAAAATTGATTTATGATAGCTTCTTCAAATGTTCTTCAGCCCCAGGCTGAGGTTAAATGCTTAGCGTATCGGATGACTGATCCTCCTTCGATGTACGCTAACAGTATCGAGTCCTCTTGTCGATCTCAAGTTTATATGAGGGAAAGACAGGAGATAGGTCCGGAAATCACGAGGAGGTTAATACTGGGTTTCCACCCGTTTTCAACCAGTACTTAAGTGGGACAGTTTGAGAAAGGACAATCCATTGTCATATAAGTGGAAGACGAAATGATGTTATTTGACCGTCACAACCCACCGTGCGTGTTTTTAGTTCGTACGATTTTTGGGGAAGCCGTTCTCGAAGTGAATCCGTAGCCGGAACGCAGCTAGCACGCAGCACAGTTTATCATTCACAAAAAAGTGCTTCAGCGTGTCTGCGTGTTCCCAAATCTGCACTGTGGTGGTACTCACCACGTACGGATCCCCAAGTTTTGTCCACGTTTTTGCAAGTATACAGCACGCACTTGCAAGTACGTTGGGTTGGGACCACGACTTTATTGGTGACTTGGGCTAAGTATGTCAGCTGAAACATTACTCCAACTATTTTATATGCCACCCATTATCAGTTTTATGGCTGGAATAACGAGTTACTTAGGCTGTGTTATGGGTTGACAAAGAGGTAAGCTATGTAAGGTTATTTATTAATAATATATATGGGTAGCATGTATTCAGATCATTTTCTTGAACGATTGGTTTCATCGTATTCTTGTTTATACGAATGTTTTGTTGGACATACGTTATAGGTTAACAGTAAGATTCAGGGCTAGGGTTAAAATCAGACATGGAAGTTTGCTCAGACATGTAAGACCTCCACTGGGAGCAACAATAAACAGTGAAATATTTTATTTGGGGCTTGACTTTGAACTCAAGGGTATTTCACTTACATGAAGACGGACTGTCTATGTCACGTTTTAACTTTCAAACCAACAGCGGAAACCTCATTAAAATTTTCTCTCCGATTGTCGGGACCTTATTGTGTGACTCACTATATACCTGACGGGCCTCTGATGAATGCACAGGCAAAATGTACAGCTTTTACACTTGAGGTGAATATGCAGCGGGAATTTGGAAGGGGCAGACGATACGAAATGCATGTCATAACCAGTTTCGTTGGCTTGCCGTGATTGGTGTTTGTCATCGTTCTTCACGGTAGTTTGCCCGCGGCCGTGGCTCAGTGGTAGCCAGTGCGCTTCCTGAACTGAACATGCTTCGATTTACCGTTCACCGGTTCGAGTCCGCCTTTCGACTATTAGATATATATGAGCGAGTCACATGTTGTGGCTTCGGCAATCGCAGGGGTGGTTTTACGAGGTTTCTTCCCGGTTTTTCACCGTAATAAGGCTGTATACAGTGTGAAGTGGACAATCGGTCGTCATATAAGTGAAATACCCTAGAGTACGACGTTAAACACCAATCAAACAAACAAACAAACCACGGTAGTTTAATTATATTGCGACTATGTTCTCCTCCCCCACCATCTTCGCAATCATTTTATTTACTTTAGGGCTTGTAGATTCCAGACTGGGTTCTATTCACGTCAATCATAATTATTTTGTAGATTTATTACCCGGTGTCCTACATTAGAATAGCCCAGTGATCAATTTGAAAGACTGCCCCGTCTACGCAGTTAGCAGTGAACTTCATGCAAGAAGATTCGAAACTGCAACCAAAATCTGTACAAAATAATGATAAATAATTGACACTATTGTGGTAAAAATGAACGAAAATACACAGTGGCCATTGGATTATCTGTGCACTAATTATCAGCTCTAGCGGTGAAAAGGGGGATTTCTGGATAATGTGTCAGTTTAAAAGCAATTACGTGAAATTTGTGTTGTTGTATATCACATTGTATACATGGGAACAAAGCATAAGACAATCGTTGGAGTAATTATAGATTTGCTATAATTTGTTATAATTTGCTTAGTGGTTTTATACAAGGACACTATTGATGAAGTCGATACCAATGCTCACAGATGTAATAACAGTTAAGAAGCTGATGTTACATAAAGAGGATGTCTATCGAATCAAAGCTCAGATAAATAATTTTATAGGTAATACAAGATGTTTAGAAAATGATTGATCCACTTTAAAGAACTCCATTTTCAAAATAGAATACGGTTTGTGTATTTGACTTTTCTTTACCCCCTTGGATTTCTTGTACACGATATTACGGGACACATCCTTCTGTTGCCAGGACCGGCAACCAGGTTTAGTGGTAGCGATTGAGCCTACTAATCGTACTTCGAATTACCTTTCTCGGCATTGAATCCGTTTGTGGACCATTAGGTATATCAGTAGGTCACAGTTTGTGGATCTGTCAATGGTGGGGGATGGTTTTACGAGGTTTTCTATCGGTCTAGGTTATATAATGTTTTTCATTTTGCCCTTGATGTTACGCAACTAAATTTGAAAATTATTCTTTGTCGTTATTGGCCACCGTGTACGAAGTGACGAAAGTTGTACATCTTTTTGCAAGGTCCTAGATTTCAGTTAGACTACTCGCCGCTTCGGTGAGCTGTTTTGTTTTGTTGTCGCTGTTGTTCTTCTTTCTGAATTCCAACTCTGTGGGTGTTCTCTATCTTAACATGGATAATGTTCTTCTCATTCTGAATCAATTAGTCAACGATCTCCACAAAACTTAGTTCTGGTTTCTCTTTCAGCTCACCCTTTTGGCAATGTCTCTCTCGATCCATCAGAGTTGCATGGATTGACTCCCTTCCGCCTTCCACAAGATCATGTTGTGGGTAAGTAGTTGTTTTCTTCTCTTTTCTTCTCCAGGTTCCTCTATCAGGTGGCACATTTGTAGACTAAACATAATACAACGTTGGTCTCGATGGAGCTTTAATATCTTATCTTCAACAAGATCCTTCCCCACATACATGTATGCTGTTATCTCCTATTTTTCTTTTACGACCACATTTATTATAAAATGAAAGTGCCAAATTATGTACTGAAGTATGGACAAATGTTTCATTGCGTTAATGAATAATTTTGTAATAGTGTTCTTGAAGTTGAAATTGTATTTTTCAAAGCTTTTTGGTGGGTGGTTGGAGAGAGCTTCATGTTGCCCTGGTGCTTTCAGAGCTAAAGGGGAACAGGAAGCCGATCTGTTTGTGGTGTCTGTATTACGTCCTGTTGTTCTGCATTTGTCATGTCTTTGTTTGTTGCCAGTGGTGTCGAGGGTGGGTTCCTTCACCTATTGGGCTGGCACGTCGTCATATAAGCCAAATGCCCTTGAATACGACGTTAAAGCCCAATCAAGCAAACAAACAAAGCTTTTTGTTCCCGCAGCGGTGGCGTAGTGACTAAGCTTGCTATCCAACTTCGATGTACTATTCACAAGATAGAATACGTTTGTCTACCTTAGACGTGGTGGCTCCGGCAATCACGGGGCGTAGTTTTTAGGAAGATTCCTTTCGGTTTTCAATCATTATTAGTCAATCAACAATGTAAAATGGACAATCCTGTCGTCACATAAGCTATATACCCTTGAGTACGAAGTTACAAACCAACAAACAAAATCACAGCTGTCTAAAATTTCTGCCGGCTACAAAAATGAATGTTTTGTTTTATCCGGGCAGTTTAAAAGTTGGTAAAAATTAGTCTTGTCAACCGGAATGATGTTAAAAACAACAGGCTTTTCGACATCCATCAAAATGCCTTCCACAGTGTAAAAACAACAAAAAAGTATGCTGCATCCATGCCCGAAATTACCCCACAGATGCTGGAAGCATTTAAAAGATTTTGGTGAACCCATATATACGTAATTCAAAATATAAACATTAATAAACCATAGAATAAAAATATTTTTCAAAATAAAACTAACAAATAAACATACAAGCTGATGGAGTATAATGTTTAATTTTGAATGTTCGCCTTCCGTGAAGCCCGTACTGGTTCAGCCCTGACTGCAGCTTTAAATCAATTGGTATTTTTGTAATAGTGCATTTTAGTTGCAACTGGATTTGTTTAGGTATACCGCAAGAACTTTCGATAAGGTACAAGAGATGAGTTATATCTATAACTATATACACTGTGGCGAACATTCCCCTTCTGGTCATAAGGCATATTTATTTGGCTGTGATTTGTGATATATTACACAACGTCTATTACGACAAGGACCAATCGAACGGTTTTATGTGTTGACCTTTGCCTTATATCCGACCGGACCGACCATGGACCGTTTATTTGTGATTGCAGATAAGTAGATTTTATCACTGTATTTGCCTAATTAACAAATTTCAGGAGAGTGTGGAAATTAAAGCCTTATTTCTTGTCATCAGTGCAGTATCTTTATAGTACGGTATTTCGTTAAAGATTCTATTAAATAAATGTGAGTGATTGGAGGAAGTAGGAGTAGTAGTAGGCTCCCAGCAGTTCAGATATGGAATATATCTGAACAGTTTGTGGGATCAGTCAGACCTTTTACACCAGGGCAACACGAAGCCGATCTGTTTGTGGTGTCTGTAATGCGTTGTGTTATTGTACATGTATTTGTCCCGTTTTGTCTTTGTGTGTGCCAGTAGTGTTGAAGGGTGTTTCTTTCACCCATTGGGCTGGCACGTCGTCATATAAGTGAAATACCCTTGAGTACGTCGCGAAACCTCATTCAAACAAACAATTTATAAAATAAATAACTATTGACGTTGTTTGGGGTTGAAGGGAGAACCCATCAGGTAATCATTCGATTCAGTGATACCAAATGGCTCCAGCGATAACGGCGATAACGGGGGAACTTCCTCTCAAAAACGGGCCCGCGGCCGTGGCTTAGTGGTAGCGAGTGCGCTTCCTGAGCTGAACATACTTCGATTTACCGTTCACGGGTTCGAGTCCGCCTTTCGACCATCAGGTATATGAGCGAGTCACATGTTGTGGCTCCG
>JAVFBW010137836.1:0-13185 GCA_034783835.1 Mopalia ciliata
TGTTAAACATCGCATAGGGCTGTAATACCACAATTAAACTTTGTCTGACCACCGAATTGTACAACTCTATCTTAAAGTACAGTCGCCATACATGTGACTGACTACCCCCGAGAGCATCTGAAACGCCAGTCAATCATCTTGTTATAATATTTTGTTTGATTAATTTTATTATAATGGCACTTAGATGATTACATGCAGCACTATGCATAAGGTTAGACAAAAAGCAACAATGATTGTTAGATATACTGAACAGCATCGGCGACAAGGTTGTGTGTTTACATTTCAGCGTGTCAGGTTACTCCCTAACGATGATTTACAGCCATAAAAAGCAGTTAATGTTTGCAAGTTCAAAGTGCTAGAAGCCACATCCGTTATTTTTTTTTGTTGTTGTTTAGTTGTAAGAGCACTGGAGTGCACAAATCTTCATCCATGTTCTTGATTGTTTGTGGTTTAACACCGTATTTAAGGTTATTTCACCGAAATGACCCCCTGTCAGCCCAATGAGTCAACTAAACCACCTTCGATATCTGTAACACCAAGGACAAGACCGGCCAATCACAAGTCACCATTCGGATACATCACAAACAGATCCGCTACCTGTTCGTCTCCAGCTCCGGGAATACCATGGCGGGGATTCTCCTACCGGTCCCAGCTGAACAGATGTAACCAAGTTATTACCTGTTGCTTTATTGCTCAATGGAAGCAAGGGTGAAATAAAACAAAGGTACGCTAAAATTAAAAGAAGATTATCTTTATTTCATGTAGAATGTTTCAATTCTACAGGCAAGTCAAACAAAATAAACAGGTTTTTATGAAGGGGATTTGTGTTTGCTTATGTCCAATATCAACAACTTATAACATAGGATCAAATCCCTACAATACCTGACAGTGGAATTAGATTTTAACAAAAGTAAGATTGTCAAAATGTAAAAGCTCTGTGCCGCCCTTGCATTTTTTCAATAATTATCAGCCGTTGTGAGACACAGCCGTTCGAAAACACTCATGGTGTCCTCAAAACAAAAATCGGTCATTTTGTTTTGCTCTAAAATGTTATCAGTAATACATTTGTATAATAATTATTATTTTAAAAAATAAAAAAGCAGCAGATGGCGTCAGTGAATATTATGAGAATTGAAGTCATACAAACATATATTACAGATTAATACAGAACCGAGTCCTGTCGAAGTATCCACTTAACTAAAGCCGCTACGAGCATACAGGTGTGTTATGTAGGGGATGAACTAAAGCAACAGCATTGTGAAATACCTGTATGCACGTGTCATGTCATGTGATAGGGTATTATAAACTTAATATGAAAATTGTCATAATGTAAAATAATTTTCTTTTATAAGTTTTTTTACATTTCTTAACAAGAAATACCAGTTATAACAAACGAACAAATATTGTTTGCGGCATATATTATTTTTTATAAGATGTGAGTACATGTAGTTTTTTATGGGGTTTAACGATGTACCTAAGTTATTTCACTTACATGACAGCACGCCAGCCCAAGGTGTGAAAGAAACCACCCTCGACGACAGTGGCAACAGACAAAGACGAGGCAGGACAAATACAGAACAATCACAAAACGTCATATAAAGACATCACAAACACATCGGCCCCATGTTGCTCCTTAGCTCTGAGAGCACCAGGGCAACATGAAGCTCCCTCCCAATCCTCCACGATTAATTTTAGATAGGCTACAGCCCAAATGGACTTTTTTGTCGTTTTAATCGGATTAGGTCAATTTAAAATTCACACACTAAAATACACACACCTGCACACAAGATATATAGATAATACAGACATACTTACTAGACAGACTAACTATCAACCCATGTCAGGCATCTTGAAATAATCGACAAGACAGCCATCAACAGGTTTGCTAATAAAATATCGGTTTTCCATCCTTAGTTCGGTACAGCACAAACCCACACAAGTTTATTCTTACTCATCCTATCATATAGTCAACTTATATTTATAGGGTTTTTTTTGTTGTTGATAAATTTGATGAAATGAGATATGTTTATACCAATGTGATACCGTCTAAATATTGACAGAATCTAAATTGTGATAGGTAGATTAATGGAACTGAAAGAGATTTGCTTAAATATACATTTGGGAGTGACTTAGGGGAACAAACGTCGCTTACGCTTATAATTATTAAAAATGAATGCCAGACTTTAGTCAGTTGTCCAGACTTCAAATCCCTTTGACCTACGACTAACCAGGTTATGGCCCGTTTGTACTGCAATCCTGTCTGACGATAGGATGTAGCGACCTTTGTCATCTACTATAGTAATCGAGCAGTTGCCTGATAAGGCTATATTGGTCGCACTTGAATAAGTTATATTTCCATATTTATGTGGCCTTTGGGGTGACATAACCATCTAGCTATGTTCATGTAGCAAACACCAGGCGTAATAAAATATAAATATATATCTCAAATTATGTTGAATAAGCAATAAGATACCTATAAATAACCTTGACAGTAAATCCGGAAACAGTGTTTGTGTGGGAAGCAAACGCATTGGAAAACAAATTACATATTTGCATCAGTCCTTGTAAGAACCAGACATTGACCTCTTTGACATAAATAACTTAAGTACGGTGTTAAACCACAAACAATCAAGAACATGGATGAAAATTTGTGCACTCCAGTGCTCTTGCAACTAAGCAACAAAAATAAATTACGGATATGGCTTCTAGCACTATAAAGTTGCAAACCTTAATTGCTTTTTACGGCTGTAAACCTGACAGGATGAAATGTAAACACACAACCTTGTCGCCGATGCTGTTCAGAATATCTAACCATCATGGTTGCTTTATGTCTAACCTGATACATAGTGCTGCATGTAATCATCTAAGTGACATTATAATAAAATTAATCAAACAAAATATTATAACAAGATGATTGACTAGCGTTTCAGGTGCTCTCGAGGGTAGTCAGTCACCTGTATGGCGACTGTACTTTAAGATAGAGTTGTACAATTTGGTGGTCAGACAGTTTAATTGTGGTATTGCAGCCCTATGCGATGTTCAACATAACTATTTGCCATTCGTAGTGTTACATGGAAGCGAAGCCTTGCCATAACTAAAAGCTAGAATTATCACCGAATTCCCCAGACTGTTATTCAGCATGACCTTTGAATTGAAGACGTTTTGACATTAGGTGTTGTACCATGGCAGTTGTAAAGTGGCTGTTCTTCCAAAACGCCGTGGGTGAAAATCTTTGATCATGGTGGATAAAGGTTCTAGATAATGTTGTGATGATTCTAGCAGCCTACTTCATACGACAAGGTTGACATTTAAATCAAATGTCGAGAAAAGAATATGAAATATCGCTGAATATTTCCGTCGAACATAATTATTCCTCGATCTCAGTTTTCCATCGTGGTATTTAATTCAGGGACAGTTCGAAGAAAAGAATCAGTCGTCATCCAAGTATGCAGGACTTTAAACCCCAATCAAATAAACAAAACAGATTGAACCTTTCAAGTGAGAGGTCAATTCGTAGACAATCTATCGTCTTGGTCACTGATCATCCTAACGTTAATAATCCACACCTATGCAGCTTTAAAAGCAGTTGTGCGCAAACTATATGGCTTTGTTAACAGAGAGCTGAGCTTTAATAAACTTATGCCTCCATAGGTAGATAGAACAACTATACCAGATATTAAATATGAATTGACCCTTAAAAGGAAATGTCATCATAGATATATCGTCTCGTCTTCCTGGCTGCTATATCAATTAATTTCTGATGTCCATGAATTATTGTCAGGAAGAAATGATATAAACTCTATGTCTCCAGGTATTATTGTCAATTGGTCCTGTCTGGCATGACAGTACATGTGTGGGCTGAGCTTTATAATGAAACAAATCAATAGCGTTTACATTGATATAACATTAACGGTGTGGCTCAGCTGAGATCAACATCAAACATCAAATTTAGACTTTTATTTTAAATCGGGGGCAGATTGGCTGGGAGCTTACTGGTGCTCTGGTGCTCTAAGAGTTAAAGGTCGAAGTTAAGCCGATTTATGTTTGATGTCATTGTATTGCGTCCTGCGGATGTACTGTATTTCTTATATTTGTTAGTTAACAGTGGCGTTGAATGTGGTCTCCTCCACCCTATTTGTCTGGTACACCGTTATGTAGTTTGATTAACTCAAGTACGTCGTAAAACCCCAAGTAAACAAACAAACTATTAAAGATATATCGAGTGGAACATTGAGAGGGAGCTTCCTGTAACCCTGGTACTTTCACGTTCAATTGGTAACATAAAACCGATCTGTTTGTCATGTCTTTGGGTGTGATTGTCCTGTATCTGTCTTGTCTTGTCTTTATTTGTGGTACCAATGCTGATTTCTTGCACCCAATGGGCACGCTATGTGAGTGAAAAAAACTTACATAGGACGTTGAGCCCCAATCAAACAAACAATCAAAGATATCGACAAAATCGAATAGCAGCAATAAAATAAAGTATTCATTTGTACTCCTAAATAATAACAGTATCTTTAAGACAAAACAAAAAGAGCTTGTATACATGTCTGAATCAAGAATAAAAACGATTTATAGTCCCAGACAGACTTCAATACAGGTAATATTTGATGTTATTTTTTATCATTCAGTTTGGATTTTCATAGTTTGTTTTGGGTTTTGATTGGAACTTTAGCTTATTTCACTAAATTGTCATGACGCCAAATGACTTAAGGGAATTACCAATTAACTCCAAAAACAACCAAATCACACTGGTGTCGTGGAATAAACAATAGTTCCTAAATGTTGTTGTGTTACCTTACAACATTTTGATACTAGAAAACAGTGGAACCCAAGAAACCGGTGCCGATTTGAAATGGATGGAGCCATTCTCGTGCTGTGTATTGCCAACTAAATTGACTCTGCCGTATCGACTTGATGAAGTTATCCGTCCTATCATTTTCAGTCGGCCATAGGTTAAACTTGCCATCATCAATAATATTCCAATTTCGAGGATCTGTCTTCAAATTGATTTCACCTCAGGTATTTACACAGAAGCCGAGCTTTGTAATTATCTCATTTGTCGATGACACAAGGTATATGTACTAGAGCAGTGTTCCCATGATGGATCTATGATCACCTATCCAGTCTTACTTTTAACGCCTTGGACTGTAGGCCTTTTGTCGTAGTCTAGGATGTACTTTGCAGCAACATTTCTGTTATCAACTGGGACCAGTTGCCGAAGAGAAAGGCAATCACACCAGATAAAATCAGATTAGACGAAGACCTTCACCCAAAAGACAGGCACAAACACAATTTAATAGCAAATCAGAGATTACGTACTTAAGGGTGATTTCACTCAGATGTCGGAGTGCCAGCCCAATGGGTGAGGGAAACCACTCTCGATGACATTTGACAAATAGAGGACAAAAAGATTTTGTTTGTTTGTTTGATTGGTGTTTAACGTCGTACTTAAGGGTATTTCATTTATATGACGACGGACACAAATACAGGACATCACAAACAAATCTGCATCCCGTTACCCTTTAGCTCTGCGAACACCTGGGTAACAGAAAGGAACCTCTGTTCTCGCCTCTTATGATCGACCGAGGAAGCCGAGGGAGTATTCTGCAGGGCCATGGCCCACCCACCCCCCTCAAATAGAGGACACTCACCGGACGCAATACAATGACATCACAAACAGATCGGTTTAAAGGTAAAGGGTATATGTTTTCCCTTTGTTGAGGGCTTCTTGTTGTTCTGGTTCTTTCAGGACAATATGGACTAAGGAATGGTCATTTCGAGGTACATAGCACCGGAGGGGGGCATGTTTAAGCACATTGGGGTTACCATTTTTCGAATTGAAGAAATGTTAAACGATTTTATACAATGAGTATTGTCACCAGTCAATACATTGCATAAATTCCAAAGGGTGGTGAACATTTCAACTACAATGAAAACAGATAGATGGAAACTGGTTTTCATCTAAACAAAACAAAATAAAAAAACTTCAACTTTCATTCTTCTCCAATATCACATTTATAACGTTGACAGACGACAGATGTATTTCCGGTAGCGCTCTAGTATATCTCCCATTTTATCAGCAGGCGATTTAAATAGTGGTGTATCTAGGCTAATTACAGAGAAGAAAGTTTCAAATAAGCCCCCCCTGTTGTTGGAGATGTCTTTGAAATTTGACAACATCACATGATCTTAGGATTTCAGGATCCATGAAGATTTCCGCCTAATTTTGTAGACAATTAATGTGCTTCAAAACATGGGGAACATCACTGCATTAAAAGAAACAAATTTAAATCTCCACGTCATGATTAAGACAAGAAAAACCACCCTATTATGGAATAAATTATTTTTTTGACGTGGTTTTCCTATTTATACGGAATCGTTTGAGTATCTTTTAATTTCAATGAAAATAAAACTAAAATATCTTGATAAATTCAATCATTGTTTTAAAGGCTAAAACTAAAATTAAACAGACACTGAAAAAAGAGACATCTTCAATAACATTTGGACAAGGTTATGTTCACGAAGATTTCCAACAATTTTTCCAATATCATTTTTACAATTTATCTGATCTTGGATATTCACTAGGTTGATTTATTGTTTTTTATCGGCACGAAAATCAGTCAATAATCGTACTGTCAATACGATATTTTATACAAGAATATATTTTCTATTGGTGAGAAATATTCATCAGTATCATCGTAAATTCATATTCCTCGATAAAGACACAAAGATTTTTTTTAAAAATAAGGGCATAATTAATTTTAAAACCTTATGGAATCTTAATTCGCAAAAGATTGTTTCTAATCCAGACACTGCGACTATGCCGTTCATCCATATTGAAACAAGTATCTCTTCACTATTTAATGTTTGCTCAGATTCAGTCGAGAAATATTACTGACATAATCAATGTTAATATTTACACAATTTTGATTTGTTAACGATTTTTCCCTGTTCATCATACATTTGTATGATTTAAAGACACTATAAAGCAGATCCACCTCGATAAATTTGGCCCCAATTGTCAGCCGTTATATATTTGTTCACCAAATATATACCTTGAAATTGCCCGTTCTTGGCTCAAATGTCCAATATTTGGGTTTGTTTTGAACGAAAGTCAAATCGATCAAAATCATAAATAATTTGTCCAGCAAACAAAACAAAACTCCCTGTTACAAAAGCGTGGTTCTTTGACAAAGAGTTGTTACAGAAATGTATAATCTAGTCAGTTAAATGAATGTCGTCGGTTTTATTTGACAGAGGTTTTATTTGGTACTTAACATCATTTCACTAACGACGAGTCTTCCATTCAAAATATAGCATTTTTGAATAAGGATTTGAAAATAATGTACAAATCTGAACATATAATGTAAGGAACTGTATATTTGTTTGTTGAAATACAACTGACTATAATGTTCAATACTGTTCAACCAAGCTACTTTTAGCCATCTGTTTTACCTTTGAGCTACTCGATATCCTTGTCATCCACTTACTCCAGTTCTAACCAATTCCAGCAGTTAAGGTGGACACACATTTGTTTATAGACTGTCGATTTTACAATCCTTAGATCTTTAACGATATGGGATAAACAAAGCTGTCCTTTTCTTAGTAGAGACATAATGGTGCTAATTAAAGAAGCGGAAGCAAGGCTCCGTTCACTAAAGCTCTTTTCGTGACTTCCCGAAGTTTATAAAAAGTAGGAGATAGGTTCAATCAATCCGAACCCTTGTTTTAACTGTTATAAAGGAATCTTCGAAGATTGAGTTCATAGTGGTATTTCTATATTTCGAGGGCAAATGAAGCCCTTATAGAAAAAACTTCGGTTTCTCCACTGCAAAATAAAAGGAGCGTAATAATATCAATAAAACATACTGGCTGACGACATTGCTTTGTTCGAAACCGTGGTTTTTAAAGATCTTTAATTTAAGGACGTCTTTCTATATTAAAATAGCTCGCTCATATTAGAAAGTATATTAAAAAAAGATCAGGTTATTTATTTTTATTTTTTTAAATTTAACAGCTCTTGAGTTTTTTTGCAACATATTATCAACTTGACTTTGTTGAAACTAAATTGGAGGGATGGTAAAGCAAAATCAGATTTTTCAAATGATCAAAAAGTTTAAAAGTCATAGGTTCGATTTGACAGTCTCTCTCTCTCTTCACAGCCTTACAATCACCCGGTTATCTTAGAATAGACGGCTGGTTCTAACTGAACATAATTGGTCAGCAATTTTAGACATTAGCCAACAAATCACTCAAGTCTCTTGGCAAAATTTTTATCGAGTCTTGTTTGTGATAAAATAGAAATGTTCCACAATTGACAGTGTCATTCCCTACAACATTTGTTTAGGGGTTAGGACATAAATAGGTTTTTATGAAAGAAAACAAGGACGCACGTCTTAAATACCATTCTAACCCACAAAAGTTAGGAATAGGAGGCATTTAGAAATTTCCCTCAGTGCTTAAAAACAGTGAAAGACGCCGTAAAAGACGAGGCCAATCAAGTGTAGCTTCTATAATTCTACAAACGCACCAAGCAGTATAGTTTCTTAGGTAATATCACATTTGGACGAAACATCGTTCCTTTTATATGTATGACTTTTGCCGAAAAATACAATTTAATAATAATATAGCTCCAATGAACTCCAAAAGTAGGCATGTTTTAAACCATTTTAAAGTTCTAGTCGAGTAATTCTCGATGTGTCCATTATAGTTTGTACAACATTTGAAGAGCCATGTTTGACCTCTCTGGCCTACCATGGGAAATCCCGAGGTATGGAGGTCCACGAGTATATCAGTTTCACTATTACTACTCATGTATCTAAATCTCTATACCCCATACACTCCAAAAATACAGTATCATGTCGGAACATCCCTCGGCCATTTCTGTACCGTAGAAAATCGCGGGGATGAATTTTAGATGGCCCTTTTATCCACCTGTTTATTGTTTATTTCTGAAGGCTATTCTTGTGATATGATGACGTCATTGGAGATATATTATTATTAAATTGTATTTTTTTGCAAAAGTCCTACATAAAAAAGGAACGATGTTTTGTACGAATGTGATATTACCCAAGACAATATATTGCTTGGCGCGATTTTTAGTATAAATCCGCAGAGTGCTTCGGTTCGTTTCTACGTATGCGCACAACACATCCGGTCGCTAACATTACACATTTTTGTGTGATATTGTTGCTTTTATTCATCTCCGAGGTATCAGTACTGATACAGAAAGTATCGAAGAATGTTTCAACAAGCAACAGTATGTGGTAGATGAAGGGGCTAGACCGAAATACCAGAGGCGTTTAATTTAGCGGACATGTGATTAGGCTGCAGAAAAACATAGTATATCGTTGCACAGCTCAACACAAAAAGATGACTGTCGATGGGGGGTTTGTGGTTGGGATTTATTATGTGAACAGCGAAAATTAGAGTTACATACAGTTGTTAAGATAAAATAATGCCCAGAACTATAATCGAGTTTGCAGTAGTTGGTACAAACATTTGGAGGGCAAACTTTGTGACAGATGGCCCAGTTTGATCCGTAAGTCAATGTGTATATCCTATCTAGATACAGAGGAGTTCACTTCAATAATCAGGTGATTAGTTGCTAAGAAACTTAATTACTTATTTAAAAGCCTCAAACAAACCAATAATTGGCTTTCCCAGTGACACACAAAGATGTAGCAAGTCAGCAAGTAATTGGGCTAACAAGTCAGTAAATATTACAAAATAATACAAATATACCCGATAAGTTTGCTAGTAGCCGAGGGGATCTTTTAAAAACACAATGGTCTGATTCGATCCGTGGCTGTACAGCAGACCCTGTTTACGCTATCTATAAACAGAATACTTCGTCTTAGTTGTCAATTCATCTGTCTGAATAAAAGCTAAACTCAGTTTATAAAACAGAAAGGAATAAAAAATACCCCTGTCCAATTTGACCGACAGAGGTTAGGAGGAGTAGGGTTATTTTGATACACGGAAAATCCATCAGCTATCGTTTAGTTTAAAGGGCTATTTTGCGTTATAGATCATTGATAAAGCTGTAGGCCTGTTAGGAATGAAAGTATGCAAACACATCAAATAGTCTAGGAAATGGTATAATATTACTCCAGCTTTGACACAAACACTTGTAATTAACCAATTTGAAAATTGCCCTTGTCATGATGTCAAAACAAATAGTATCTGTGTGGCCCACTTCCCAAAGGACATCAGGATACCCGCGAAGACACCCGCGAAGAGAAAGACAAAGGCAAAACAATGTTAAATCATTTAAACCCGAACAAACACTGGAGAAAATTTCTAACGATTCATTTTAATCCAGTGAAATCCTTTAATTGGATTTATCGAAATGAAAACATGTTTTTCGGATATTTTGGATTACAGACTGAGAATTGTGATGGACTAAGTCTGTTATTGATGGCCGAGCTTGGGTGATGCACAAATGTTTACTCTATAGATACAGGAAATTCCATTTAGTCGACAGCTTATCCGTCTGAGGAACTAAATTAACATGTAACAGGCGAGGGCCCACTTGCACAAAGCCTCCTTAAAGTGACCTTACTTTTTCCCTCAGGCCTATACTAAGGATACTAACATCTTTCACAGTCTTATTAGCATTAGGTCTAAGAAGTCCAACGTTTCCTCTTGTTCCAAGTGGGCTTTGTGCAAGTGGGCCCAAAAACAAACATATATATTTAACGAATAGACTTGGAATTGGAATAGGGGATGTATGCACAAAATGCTTTCAGTCTTTTTTATTTTGGGAATAAAACAGTGTGTATGTTTAAGTGAATACTTACCTAGGAAAAATAATTAAAGAATGAGCAGAAGCCACCTGGCTGTTTAATCGATTGGCCAACAATGAATTTCGTTTGTGCTTTTTTTTAAAGGAGAGAAAATGTTCTTTAAACTGTATCTAATTTGTCTTACGTCCTTTTTACTCTCAATGTTATAGTCAAGACTGATCTACCTTCATTTGGAATTTTTTCTGAGACAGGTGTATCCGATTTCTAAAAGAACACATAAGAATTTCAACCTTTGAGGTTTAATTACAAATGTTTCGCCTAACTATGATGTCTCAAATAGACTACTCCGAGATACGTGTAGTTCTTCAGATCCAATAAACTTCCCAAACATCACTGGGAACGGACAAGTCTATGATATATTGCCACAGAGTGTCTAGATATTTACCCAATCAAGATACAGAGGAGTTCGCTTTAGTTGACAAGCGGTTCGTCTGGTAACACCAAAATAACACTTTAAAGGCCAGAAATCAGATAGAGACGAGAAGGATTTTGGTGTGGGCGTTATACACGATCATGGTTTTAGTTCTTTATCTTGGGATGAGAAATTGTCAAGTTTCAAGCGTACTTGTCAGAAATTACTACATGGAAAAGTAGATATAAAAGGTAGGAAAACGCAGATGTTTTTCAGCAATGGTAGATACAAGATACAAAGTCGGATGCCAATAAATCTCTCTCGAACATCCTCCACAAATTAACCAACAAAAGACCGATATCGTGTCCAAAGTTTACAAGAGAATTCCATGAATAAAAACACGTCAAACTAAGAGCATGTTAACCACGATTCACACGGCGGATTGAGGAAGCTGGCTGGAATGGGGACACTCTGTCATGTGAGTGAAACCGTATTAAACCCCAAATAAACAACCCAACAAATCACAATTATTTACATTTTGATCGGAACCCTTCATTGAAACATAATAAAATCAACCCAAGAGTTGGTGTTAATTTGGATTCCCGATTAAGAAAGTGTTTTAAAATTTATTTATTTTTACTCACTACAAAATACACCCCTAATAATACCTTTCAGTCGGAATAAAGCGCAGTGATTTAGTTTTATCCCGTAACGTATAGATCGAGACGTTTTATGTATTAAAGTAAAACAGTTGACTAGTGATTCATCAGCAGGCTCTGAATTAACTATAAATAGTTTCGAGACAAGCAAAAAACACTAATTATACCTGTCGAGTTCTAGACAAAGTTAAGAGGACGTTTAAGGACTCTACCGCTAGTCAGGGGTAAAATGTTGCCTTTTTTCTGCCTTTTGAAATCTTCTTTCATAATCTTGATAACGCAAAAAGTTTGACCAAAAAATTAACTATTTTCAATTTTTTTTTTACATTTAAATTGTAAAATGGGTGCTTCAAAGAATATGTATTTCTAAGGGCGGAAGGGATTAACGAGATAGGGCGGAAGGGATTAACGAGATTACCTCACAACGATTAACTACCTGCTGATTATTACCAGTAACCAATTAGCAAAGGCCAACAGATCAATTGCATGATCGTTTGGGATGTGTATTTGAACTGAACAGTACACATGGAGAACAAATGACTGTGGGTGTTACCACACACATTTAAACAAACTACGCATGCCCCCAGTACGTTTCCTACTGAAAGTCTTTAACAAAGGTGTAAACGAAATCAGTGATGCCGACGTCACGCAAATTTCGGAGTTAAAACTGCCATATAAAGCATTTTTTTTTTTAATTATGTATTAAAAAATAATGCCATAGATAAAACTCTATTTCACCTTTTCATTCAATTAAGAAAAACATGCTGTTTATTAAATTAATTAGAGTAATCTAAACACAATCCGACTTTAATCATTAACATACGTTTAGGCTGTTTTCTCAGCTTTCATTTTTCTTGGTTTTTATCCTATAAATCGTTTGTTTCTCGTAAACTATTTGAACTTATTCTTTGAAATTTGGCGCAGACAACCATGAAGAAATTATCTAAAATACCGCCATGCAGTTTTTTTGATATTGCTTTTCATTTTGAAAATATTTAGCAAATCTTTTTTACTGGCAGATTTTTATTTTGTACATATATTTTTATTAATTGTTTAAAAACTAATTTGAATTTAGACACACTCTATGACTGTATTGTAGTTGAAATACTTGTCTACAAAGACATGCAAGTTTATGACTTTATATTTAGAATCTTGAAGTCCTCCCCTTTCTAAATATATATGATGTTAATATAATAATCGTTTGGAAATACCCGCAAAATCCACAAAAATATAAGAGTCGCATTTTTTTCTCATGACTAGCGGTGGAGTCCCTAAGGCCATATACCAATGCCAATGCAATATATATGTGTGCGTAGTCCTGATATAACTGAAAATTCATATATGCATATAGCCTAACGGCTTA
>JAVFBW010137847.1:0-13183 GCA_034783835.1 Mopalia ciliata
TCTCTGCAATGGGATTGAAACGTTGTGATAAATAAACCAAGAAGTTGTTATCCATATGAATCTCTTATTAGTTTTATTTGCAACAAGTCATCCATAAAAAAGGTACCGTGTTTTGTTTAAATGTAATTTTATTCGAGAAACGGGCTTGTTCGGCGTCTTTTTATTTGGGTATAAATCCGCGTAATACTTTGGTTGATTTCGACGCATGCAGGACAAAACATCTGGCGGTTAACATTACAGGATTTCTTATTATTGCTTCCATTCACCTCCGAAATTAATCGTATTCTTGCGAAAGTTTCTATAGTGGACAAGACTAAGACAACTCTCGTACACAGTGCCAGACCATCGCGCATTAATTTCCTGCAATATTTGGGGCGACCTATCTGCCACAGTCTAGCAAATAAAAGAAGTGCAAAACAAGATGGACCGGATGTATCTTAGTGTCAATATCTCGACGTAGGAATTAGAATCGATTATATTTTAGAATGCTCCGAGATAACTGTACCGGTATGGAAAGTGTCGAAAGTTGTTCCGACATGAGTCGACTCTACAGGTCGATCTCGTGACGTTGTCACCCTTTTTAGAAAAAGAAAGATATTTGATTGGTCCATATTTGTGGAGCTCTTCTGTTTAATGATAAAAGTGCCTAGACCTGGCCGCGCGGATAAATTTGACTGTAGTTTGTGCATTGCACATTGTTTAAGATCCAATTATAAAATTGATGTAGCTCGATTGGAAAATTAGAGAGCATAATTGAACATAAGAACTGATGCTCGTTTTACCAATATGCATTTTGTTGCAGCGCGGAGTATCGCTTTAAACGACTTGAATGTTGTCAAGGCCAGCGATAACATTTCTTATTTTCCCCACCACAAAAACTGTGCCAAATGTGTCAAATCGTTGAAATTTATAGGCTTACTTTTAAACTGCCTGCGGTCTATCGGTTCTCCGCATTTCACTATAATCATGCGCTTATAGGCTATAGCCTCTAGACCCCACTATTAAAGTTCATAACTATACCATAGAGACTATTTGTAATTTGTAGGCCTACAATTATAACCGGAAATGGTTTATCTCTAATTTAATAAAAAGGATTTTGATTCGATTTTGGGATTTTAATATTTTTACAAATTAGAAAACTATAGCTTAACGACATGAGAGGGCCTATATCTGGAGCATGCATCAGACCCACCTCCCGTTTATATCATACGATTGGTTGTCTGGCCGTAGACTCGTGAGACCCTTCCTGCAGCCCACCGGGAGGGTCTGGTAACAACGCAAATTGTATCCAACACCTAGGCTACACATTTAAAATAATGAATAAATACCTTTTCGATGGATTTGTGTCAGGTATCGAATATCGCATTTCCAGACATTGGACATCCGGACGGCGAGCTTCGTGTTCTACGACATTCAAATACATATATATTAAAATCCAGACATTCAAATGCATATATTCAAATGTCAAATATCGTGCTCCTTAACATTTGGAATATCACAGATGATTGCAAGGTGTTAAATAGGATCACAGCGGTAAAGAATGTTAAAACACTTTACACTAATGTGATTGGCTCACACACTTACTGGATGAATAATTTAAATAGTATATTATTTCTGTAACCATTGCAAAACAAAGCCTTATAATCCAATTAATATTTCCTGCAACAGGAAATCAATATTGTATGTATGAGCTATGTTCTCAAAGCTATATTTCCGGGAATGCCGTGCGAAAATGTTTTACAAATAATGCATCTTTGAGAAAGGAACTCATGATTCGTCAGCTCGAAACATAAATTGTCGACAGGTGACAACTGTTGATGTTCCCTTCTCAACTATGCATGCAGTATATGTTTTGTTAAACCGAATATGTTCTTCAAATTGTTTTATTAGTGGTAAACATTTGCCAAATAGGTTTACATTGTAATTCTCTGTGAAATGGGACATGGCTTTGCTTCACAAGAGAACACTTCCACGTGAACTGGAATCGTCCCGTTTTATTTGAGAAGGCTCTCACGTGAGCGAAGACGAGATAACTTCGATGCATTATAATAATTCTCAATGGTCTACTATTATTGCACCGCATCGATGGACAGAAATCGTGCAGCCGTTTGTTTAATGCATAATGTGTTTCCAACCAATCAGAACAATACAATTGGACGAATAGACAAATAATAATGTTACAAGCTCCTGCGCGTGGGCCATGTAACATTACCTTTGATACCTGTCAAAGTTTTCTCTTCTCAGCTCAATTTGAAAACGCTGTTCAGTAAATCAAACGCCAATCTCGTCACATAAGTTGATGTAGATTCGCACTTCGCTGCTCGTTGAATATCAAATATCACGGGTTGACAAAAAAATATGTTTGAACAAGGCAAAGCGCCCGCTGTTTTTTTAATTCACCGTTGACTGTATTGCAAAATCGGCTTTAACAGGCTCTATTTTGCTCAACTGACTCCTGCATCGGTCTAGATAAGGTAAGAAACGTGTCTATTGTCGTTTGCAGGAAGCCAGTTAAAATCGGGACACTAACCGTGACAAGTAGAGTCAGGAGCAGCCTTATTATTAAGACCTAGATATTACACATCAAGGTGTTATTTTTAAGGCTGCTCCTGACTCTTCTTGTCACGGTTATTATCCCCAGTCTAAAGTTGGGCTTCCCCAAGATTTCTTTTTTTGTCTACAATGACGTAATTGTAGAATTTTAAAACTAAATCTTGTGTGTTTGCCGCCTGACCAACATTGCACGCTGGTGGAATGACCCCGAATATGCCTTTTGTTTGACAAAGTAAAATCATTGTTCAATATCGCTACAGGGTATGGAGCTTAAAAGAGCAGATCGATATTGTAGCCTTCAATTCAGTTTAAATAAGAAATAATAAAGTATGGGGATTTGGATTTGGAGAACAAGGTTTGGGAAACATTCCGCCGCCTTTGTTGGTTGACATACATCAATAAATAAGTAAAGAGAGAGAAAAAAAAAAACACAGTCAACTGGCTTTAAATGTATTTACTTACTAGAATTGATCATTTTGTGTTTGTTGAAAATATTGTCCGGCCAGATAGAATTCTGTCGCCACTTTCAAGCGTCATCTCGCGTAGTGCATTATGGGCACACACATCCGCTTTGTACGGAAAACGAAATACCGTTTGATTTATCCCCCTTTGAAAGTGTTTAATTGTTTGTTTGATTGGTGTTTAACGTCGTACTCAAGGGTATTTCACTTATATGACGACTGATTGTTCACTTCACACTGTACACAGCCTTATTACTGTGGAAAACCGGAAAGGCGGACTCGAACTGAAAGAGTGTGAAGACACCGTGACTGTTTTCTAAGGTTCAGCGCCCTGTTGTGCCCTGATCTACGGAGCAACAGGGTGGATGTAGCTGTGAATAATTAAGTACATGTCCTGTAAAAGTTACACAATTTCATTTTACACACTGCATGGTCGTCTTGTAAATTCCTTGTTGCCAATGGCGCGAGAAAGTTGGTTTCCAGTCAGTACCATTATTCAATTTGTTTGTTTGGTTGATTTTGGGTTACACGCTGTACTTAAGGTTATTTCAGTCATATGACGGCGCGCCAGCAAAACTAACAAAAGGCAAAGGTTAAACAGGACAAAAACAGAACAAATACAGGACCCAAAACAAAGACATAACAAACAGATCGACTTCATGCTTCGCCTTACGCTCGTATAAAGAGCGATCGGCTTACGGTAGCCAATACTGACTGTATCCTATACGCTGGTTCATATAGCAAAGCTTTTCAGGTAAAGGCCGCGGAGTTAGGCTCTAGACTCACACAAAATTCTATTGGTTGATCTGTCACGTGAACATAAAGGTTGGCGGAGCAAAGTTCCTGACGAGAGGACTGTATGTTCATGTGACCAGATCAACCCATAGAACTCTGTGTGAGTCTAGTCCAACTCCGCGGCCCTTTACCTGTAAAGGTTTGCTATATGAACCAGCGTATAGGGTACAGGCAGTAAGGGCTACTGTAAACCGATCGCTGGTTATACGAGAGTAGCTTCCCCCTTAGCTCCGCATAATTCAAATGTGCAAACAAAAAAGAACGGCCACAAACAAACAACTGAATCTTTAAACTAAGAAACGACAATAATTTATATGTTCCTTGAATATACTCAAAAACTAATCGACAGTTCAACAAAAGAATTGGAAAATTGGAAAAAAATGATTTTTCTTTTAATTTGATTTCTTTATTATAGTAAGCACAGCTACCGTTGATTGGTCGATGTTCTGCTTCAACTTGTCAAGTGTGAACAACATGCAGCCCTGGTGTTCCCAGAGCTAAAGGGGCAACATGACGCTGAAGTGCCATAGCCCATTTTTGTGCTTCCTGTGATTGTCCGGTCCCGTTTTTCTGTGTTTCTAGTGGGTTGAGATGGGTTTCCTTCTCACATATTGATGACACGCCGTCGTTTGAAGGGAAATAACTTTAAATATGTTGTAAGCTCCCGACCAAACAGACGTGGAGTTATGCAGGGCCAAGTGCATTTTAACCAAAGATCACGTTAGATAACAAAAACTGACGTGAGACAAAAACTGTGACGTATAGTGTTCTTGGAAATGAGGCGGTTTCATTGGCTGGTAAAACACCTAGTCATGTTTAAAAGCATGTGTCGACTTCAGCCGCACTTGGCCGACCATATGGAGTTGGTGAATGACCTAATTACATTGCATGACCTTGAAGACGATCATCTCAATCAATCGTGATGTTAACAGAATGGTAATCAGCCCTGACTATGAAGATTGTTTCTCTCTAAATTTAGCCGATGGCAGCGAATTCGCAACTATACTTATCCGACGATTATCGGTCAATAGTCTCTATTCAAAGGCTTGGAGTCCGAGCAGCCTATTTCTGCTGAGGGATTGATTTTACCCATCGTAACACTATATAACAGACACCGACGAACTGATCGATGCGTGCTGTCGGTTTCTCTACTGGTTGTGTGTGCTAATCGGAGTAGATCACATTCAGCGCCAATTCTACGACTTTATCCCCTTTGACTTTACATTGGAATAGCTTTTTTTGGAATAGATTTGTTTGTTTCGTCGTAACACGATGTAGTGTAAAATTGGAGCTACATCATAACTACTATTCGCAGGTGAGGAAATTTTAAGTCATACATAAAAAAGAACAGTATTTTGTTTCAATGTGAATTTATCCGAGAAACCGAATCGTTTGATGTGGGTTTTTTTAATACAAATCCTCGGAGAACTTTGATGGATTTCCACGCATGCGCAGATAACATTCGTCTGTTAACATTACACGTTTTCGTGTTATATTATTGCTCCATTCATCCCCGAGATAACTGTACCGGTACGGAAAGTGTCGGAGGATGTTCCAGCATGGGTAGATCGACATAGGTAGATCTACGTCATTAACAGGATTCATCATTATACAGGCATCGCTTTTAAAATACACATTTGCTCCTCCTCGTGTAAGAGAGGCTGGCAGTGATTGTTTTTCCGCTGTGTAAAAAGTCGGACATCATTTGTTTTTTATTGTAAACCCTCAACTTTTCGTTGTAAGCTTACGGTCAAATGCTGATAGGAAAGTATGCGTTATTTTTATTTGTTGGCCACTCCTCTGTCGATACTGGCGTGGGTAAACCAGAAGTCCAACAAACTGAAGTATGAAACTAGCCATTACCCAGTCTCCACGGCATTGCGACCAGACCAGAGGTGATGGTTAAAAAAGGGCCCGCTAGCGAGACTTACAGAAACCTCTAAGGACGTGAATTTGGTTTGGAATCATGGGTAAATTATGCTAAAGCTTTTTCTACCGCTTATATTTTACCCATAAGGCGTCCGTGGATTCAGACATTTAAACTGCACAAAACGAACGAAATCACCAATTTCTTGTGCAATAAGTCATATAGCACTACGAAAGTCCACTGAAAGTCCCAATGCCGTTGAGATTGGACAATGTCTGGTTTCGTACTTCTCTTTGATAGACTTCTGATACAACATTATGTCCTTAACAACTTGAATCTCAAACAATCAAACCAAGCCGGAGAAAAATAAGAAGAAAGTTGTATTATTTTATAACCGTAGTATACTTGTTTAAAAACAAAAAACTAATTTGCCGCTGTAGAATAAATTAAGAATGTAAATTGATTGACCGCCATTGTTTACTGTTGAACGTAATGGATTGAAGTGCTAGACATAAGCCCACTACAATTTAAGTGATAACAAATAAAACTGTTTGCATTTAGATTTTTTGGTAGGGCTTTCTTTAACGATTGGAATAAGTTTTTTTTTTAAACTAACTTTTGCAGTTGAAAAGTTGAAATAACGCGAGAAAGTGCGAGAAAAGTCAATCCTGCTTGGTTGACAGGCGAACTCGATTCCGTGAACGATGCACAGAAGTAGGATTAGTTAGCGCACTCGCTTACCGCAAAGTCACAGCCCCGGGCACAGTCTGGACGTAAACAGTTTCAGATTTTCGTTATATTAAAATACTTTCAACGATAAAAACCAAACTAAAGTGGCACGTTAAGCAAGAGGGGTATTTTCAACGAGAAGAAAAACTAAATCTCCCGAGATTCCACGTGTTTTGACATATAATGACTCCGTAAAGGGGCTGCTTCAATTACTGCTTTAGCTTTTCGCTATAGTGACACCCAAATATATAAGCGTATCCATTTTCTATACTGCCACACACGATGATGCCGTTAATCGCGTATCTCTTAATAAGAACGCACGAGCATTACATATATAAAAGATGCTACTTTAACCTCCTAGTGTCCGAGCTTTATGTATAGATAAAACCACCGTCTTCATTGCGTTAAAATTGTACACTATAGCTCAGTCTCCACAGTAGTGTGTATCCTGTTGGGCCTGTTGTCTCGGGTTCGCAACCCGGTGGAGGCAGCAAATGTGTCATTTGTTCAAAATATATTTTTTTACAAATTCAGAATTCACACAGTCCATGCAAATAATAGGAAGCATATAAAAAAGTAAGCTTATATATAGAAAAAAAGAAGAAAAAAAAATATACGGTTTATAATTAACAAACCTGGTGAGAACTTTGTGAAGCCTTAAAATGTGGTTGGATTTGCAACAATATACAAATGGGCTTCTTAGTCATTCTGTCTATACTCGGCTCTAAAAGATGATTGATTTTCCAAAAGAGCAAATAACGTAGTGGAGTTTTTGTGACAATAAGACCTACTTTTGGGGTACGCAGACGGTTTAAATCCTTCAAACCATGGGGATTAAATTATAAAAGTAAAAAAGTATTTTTTTCTAGATGGCAAGAGCACAACAAATAAAAGCAAACGTTAGAGAGATTTGAAGTTAGTCGGTTAAGTGTTGGTATAAATAAATACGCTTATTTCCCGTATATAAGCGAAGAAGAGGTGCTTTTGTATAGACCACCAATCGATGGTGAGATGTGATATATCAAGTATGTAGCTAGCTAGCGGGCATTAACTCGCTTCAAACCCAATTGCCAATAAATGCATTTTCTTTATGCGAAAAGTGTTTCCAGATAATCTTTGCGTTGAAGCTGTGTACTGGATAGAACGACTTGTCAGCTGCAAAGACATGTCTTTATACTGGTTGAAAGATGAAAGAGTGTGATTGTTTGTTTGTTTGATTGGTGTTTAACGTCGTACTCAAGGGTATTTCACTTATATGACGACTGATTGTTCACTTCACACTGTACACAGCCTTATTACTGTGGAAAACCGGAAAGGCGGACTCGAACTGAAAGAGTGTGAAGACACCGTGACTGTTTTCTAAGGTTCAGCGCCCTGTTGTGCCCTGATCTACGGAGCAACAGGGTGGATGTAGCTGTGAATAATTAAGTACATGTCCTGTAAAAGTTACACAATTTCATTTTACACACTGCATGGTCGTCTTGTAAATTCCTTGTTGCCAATGGCGCGAGAAAGTTGGTTTCCAGTCAGTACCATTATTCAATTTGTTTGTTTGGTTGATTTTGGGTTACACGCTGTACTTAAGGTTATTTCAGTCATATGACGGCGCGCCAGCAAAACTAACAAAAGGCAAAGGTTAAACAGGACAAAAACAGAACAAATACAGGACCCAAAACAAAGACATAACAAACAGATCGACTTCATGCTTCGCCTTACGCTCGTATAAAGAGCGATCGGCTTACGGTAGCCAATACTGACTGTATCCTATACGCTGGTTCATATAGCAAAGCTTTTCAGGTAAAGGCCGCGGAGTTAGGCTCTAGACTCACACAAAATTCTATTGGTTGATCTGTCACGTGAACATAAAGGTTGGCGGAGCAAAGTTCCTGACGAGAGGACTGTATGTTCATGTGACCAGATCAACCCATAGAACTCTGTGTGAGTCTAGTCCAACTCCGCGGCCCTTTACCTGTAAAGGTTTGCTATATGAACCAGCGTATAGGGTACAGGCAGTAAGGGCTACTGTAAACCGATCGCTGGTTATACGAGAGTAGCTTCCCCCTTAGCTCCGCATAATTCAAATGTGCAAACAAAAAAGAACGGCCACAAACAAACAACTGAATCTTTAAACTAAGAAACGACAATAATTTATATGTTCCTTGAATATACTCAAAAACTAATCGACAGTTCAACAAAAGAATTGGAAAATTGGAAAAAAATGATTTTTCTTTTAATTTGATTTCTTTATTATAGTAAGCACAGCTACCGTTGATTGGTCGATGTTCTGCTTCAACTTGTCAAGTGTGAACAACATGCAGCCCTGGTGTTCCCAGAGCTAAAGGGGCAACATGACGCTGAAGTGCCATAGCCCATTTTTGTGCTTCCTGTGATTGTCCGGTCCCGTTTTTCTGTGTTTCTAGTGGGTTGAGATGGGTTTCCTTCTCACATATTGATGACACGCCGTCGTTTGAAGGGAAATAACTTTAAATATGTTGTAAGCTCCCGACCAAACAGACGTGGAGTTATGCAGGGCCAAGTGCATTTTAACCAAAGATCACGTTAGATAACAAAAACTGACGTGAGACAAAAACTGTGACGTATAGTGTTCTTGGAAATGAGGCGGTTTCATTGGCTGGTAAAACACCTAGTCATGTTTAAAAGCATGTGTCGACTTCAGCCGCACTTGGCCGACCATATGGAGTTGGTGAATGACCTAATTACATTGCATGACCTTGAAGACGATCATCTCAATCAATCGTGATGTTAACAGAATGGTAATCAGCCCTGACTATGAAGATTGTTTCTCTCTAAATTTAGCCGATGGCAGCGAATTCGCAACTATACTTATCCGACGATTATCGGTCAATAGTCTCTATTCAAAGGCTTGGAGTCCGAGCAGCCTATTTCTGCTGAGGGATTGATTTTACCCATCGTAACACTATATAACAGACACCGACGAACTGATCGATGCGTGCTGTCGGTTTCTCTACTGGTTGTGTGTGCTAATCGGAGTAGATCACATTCAGCGCCAATTCTACGACTTTATCCCCTTTGACTTTACATTGGAATAGCTTTTTTTGGAATAGATTTGTTTGTTTCGTCGTAACACGATGTAGTGTAAAACTATAGAAATACCATTCCTCGAATAAATATAAAAGCGTTAAATTTATATAAACAAAAATAAAAGCAATACAACAACAACGAAACGTAAATTTGCTGATAATGTCAGAATTGTATTGTGATCGACATGGTTACAAAAGTCTATTTAGGGGATTCGTCCTGACATTAAATATGTAACAATTCGTTTAACCTTTAGGAAGAAACTGGTCGATAGAAGCCTGGAGTTGTATCTACTCAGGTAGCCTTCGGGGATTGTTAACAAAATTGGCTGCAATGATTTTGATGCAGTATACTTTAAGGTCAAATAACCATATCATGTTAATTTGACCTTTCCTTCCACTCGATAATAATTACATTGGCTCTATGTGGGTTTCCGTGTGAACTTTACGGTACATGTATATCTTTGTTTTTATCCACTTGGTTTCTCGATTTATTGAATACGGGTCAAGACGTAAGACATATCACATGTCAACTTAACAGAAATCAATAAAAGGGAGAACAGAGTCGCGTATTTTGAACCGATTTTGTCAGAATTTTATAATTTCGACGTACATGTATTTGGCTTTGATTAAAATTGTATTGACAGTACACATTGCCTTCGGCGATTCCCTCTAACCTTTATAAGGAAAGTGGTCGATATTAGCCCCGGGTTTTGTCTACTCTAGTGGATATGGGAATTCTTAGCGAAATTAGATACAAGGCTACTAGATTTATGTATACCTCAACGTCAAAAACTACATCGGCTTGATTTGACCCTTAGTTACGCTATGAATTTGCTTTGTAACCTTTCGGGAATGTTTTTGGTCTAAACTATTTTTACATACAATTAACATACTTCGTTTTACTTGTCACACAGCTTGTCCCTTGGATTTTCATGGGAAAGAGTGGCGATGGGCGCTTCCAATTGTATGAAAACATGAGTAAGGTGTTTTATTTTGTTTCTGAAGTTTTCTTGACCATTGCGACCACTGAGCGTATGAAGTCGGTATGGTTTCGTCCGCAGCGGCTCAATTTCGTCCATGACGGCTCAGAATTCGGAACTGTTTTATCCATAGGTCTTCCGGTTTCTTTTCCCCTTGACACCGCAATTGTTGTTTTGTAAGTGGAATAACCTTTATTATGGCGCCAAACCCCGAACTTTTAGCTCCTAGCCAGAGAGTTCCAATTTCATCGGAGGCCCGCAAAGTTATCTTTCTCTTTATTAAAAAAATATATATTGAAAGCGTATATACTCCGAATTACAAATATGTAACAGCCTCAGGTTTGAACAACTGCCTCACAATTGAAGCTGACGTTGTTGTCTCTCCAACTTTTGACAATACTATAAAAAACAACATTTGTAAAAATCTAGGATGAAAAAAAAAAAAAATGAATCGCCTTTTCTTGGCAAAATTATCGTTTTTAAAAATCAAAACGTAAAAGATTTGAGGTTTTTACGATGTTTTCAAGAAATAATATAAGTAGCTATGTATAATCCTCCTCAATCCTAAATGTTTGAAATAGACTTGATAAGATTGGCTTTATTTTCAATCTACTTTTAATCTGTCACCGCTTGATACAGCCTATTTCAACCGATGTGTTCCGAGAAGCAAAACATTTAGGTGTTCATTAATAAATCAAGGAGCTACACTTTGGAGAACTCTGTATGCTGTACTAATCCCCATGATTCCCCAACATCTTATCAATGGTTTTATGACGTACATGCATGCTCTCTGAAAACAAAAATTTAAGGTTTAAATTTGATATTTTGTTAACAGAATTTGGAAATAATTTTTTCACTATAAAATGTTTTAATGTTCAACAATATATAAAACTGATAATAAATTTGTGTGCCCAACCCCAAGGGGTCCAGAAAACAAGGTAGCCATTGTAACATAGTCAATAGTAAGTTATGGATGCTTGCATACAACTATTATACCATGTACGCGACCAAATGGGACTTTAACATTCCATGGAAGTATACAGACAGTCGAATCGGATTATCACCCTCGAAATACAACGCATTTACGTAAATGGAGTTGACCAGTAGCTGAAAGGGGAGATAAATCTGTCACTCGTATAGCTAGCACTGCCACCTACTGGAAAAAAATATTTCATTGGATAACAATTACACTGAATTGACTATTCATATCATGCTATTGATAGTCAAAGGGGAGGGGGGACACTTCCAGACATTTGTGAACCAAAAGGCGATATAGTTTTAAATTTAAAAAAAAATATATTTTCATCTGATGAAACATTTTCCATCATAAAAAATGTTGTTTCTGTTTTTTATATTTAATTTAACGATAAAAATCGATTTAACATGATGAAAATTCTAACGCACTTGATTGGTCAGAAGCTTGGTGACAAAATGCGTATGGGGAAAAATCATTGTATAGACCATGATCGGCTACGTCACAGCCCATGGCGGGAAAATCTTAATTGCGTTATATATATATTAACTGAAACATAACTGTCTGCAATCATTAAACACAATTAGCTTTATTCATTATCACAAATGGACCGCAACAGGCCAAAAATTCTAAAGGTATTCCCTTTTATACTAAACAACAGCCTATGTATAGAATACAGGCCAATCACTTTTGAAACGTGGTCCTGTTTTCTTGGAAATTATTTTTTTCTGAGAAGCTATCTCAGTTTAATCGATACAATCCATGGCCAGTCCAATTACGCTCCCAACTGCATCAAATTTGCGAAAAGCAAAAACAAAACAATTATATAATGGTTATGATTTAATTGTCTCTTTTCCTATTCGGGAAAGCACAATATATGGCGATATCGGTGGGTTGACGAACCTAAGTATACAAGAACGAATAGTTTTATTGTCAGGTTTTGTCCAAGACAGCGGCGTTTAATGCGTTGCCATGGAAACCGAAAGCTAGCCAATGGCTAATTTTAAACCGCACTAAATATCCATAAATCCAACGGAGAAAATAGGTAATTAACTAAACTGCTGCGTATTATATTACAACTCTATTTCTACAGATAAACTGGACGGAAAATTGAATCGCCTGCTTCCGCTACACAATTACAAGAAATATGCGATTAACGAGTAGGATCCATTAGGGTGTAGATACCCGGTAATCGTCTGATCAATTAATAATTCAATCACCTTTCCATCAATCAACCAACCAACCAGAACATTAATCAAATAAGATAGAATTATTTCAACTGTATGGAATGATAAAAATAAAAAGGCGGGTATATGATAAAAAATTACCTTACAAAATGGCAACTTGTTGGTTTTAAAGTTTAGCCCTTTTCGTTTTAAGCATTGGAAACAAAAAATGTGCGTTTCGAACATAGGTATATTAATTATTTGAAATTGGCCGTTGAGGTGTTAAGTGGTCCTTTATTTGACTCATTCTTGAATACGACGTTAACGAATTTCGAAAATGTAAATCACTAAAAGCGATAACAAAGGATACGTGTTTGTGTTTGTTCTTCCGTTGCTGCAAACCAATGGTATATGGGATTTGACTTAACGGCCATTTCGTGATGCCTTCGGGCCTTTAAGGGGGAGATAACGAAAAAGTTATAGTAACATGGGCATGAATAGGTTGCCTGTAGCCCGCAATGTACGGTGGACCTCCCATGCCATATCGCTTTTTTCTTCATAACAATAACCAATATTCTGTAAATTATATTTATAATC
>JAVFBW010137858.1:0-13181 GCA_034783835.1 Mopalia ciliata
TATGATTTCAAAAGTCTTCTTTTTTTTGAGGGCATGCAACTGTGCTTTAAAAAATTCTTACAAATTGTCCCACAATGGACTCTTCAAACTCACTACATAAATTGTCAAGCTATCTGAAAGTGGAAATTTGGTGACGTTTGGTTCAATTCTTTATTAATATCAGACCCTGGTATAGGGCACGGAGAATGGTATACACGACAGAAGACATATGTATACATATCATTTTATAGAGCGTAAGGTAGGAACATTAAATTAACATTACCTGATAATTAACAAACAACATGTATAATTATCGCTTACACCATATGATAACATTATTAACTAACTGCGCCAATTTTGTTAAGTTTCCTAAACTTTTTTTGAGTTTTATGAGACATCACCAACCCGTCCTCACAATTACCTTCAACTCCCACCGTCCTCACAATTACCTTCAACCCCCCTCCCACCGTTCTTACAATTACCTTCAACTCCCTTTTCCCCCGTCCTCAAAATTACCTTCAACTCCTCTTCCACCGTTCTCACAATTACCTTCAACTCCCCTTCATCTTCCTCACAATTGCCTTCCACTCCCCTTTCCTCGTCCTCACAATTAACTTCATCTCCCTTCCACCGTCCTCACAATTACCTTCCACTCCCTTTCCTAGTCCTCACAATTACCTTCAACCCCTTTCCCGTCCTCACAATTACCTTCAACTCCCCTTTCCCCGTCCTTACAATAACCTTCAATTTCCCTTTCCTCGTCCTCACAATTACCTTTGACTCCCCTTCACTCGTCCTCACAATTACCTTCAACTCCCCTCCCACATCCCTCGCCAGTAGCTTCAACTCCCCTTCAATCATCCTTACAATTACCTTTGACTCCCCTTTCTCAGTCCTCACAGTTGCCTTCCACTCCCCTTTCCTCGTCCTCACAATTAACTTCATCTCCCCTTCCACCGTCCTCACAATTACCTTCTACTCCCCATCTACCGTCCACACAATTACCTTCAACTCCCCTTTCCTCGTCCTCAAAATAACCTTCAACTCCCCTTTCCTCGTCCTCAAAATTGCCTTGAACTCCCCTTTCCTCGTCCTCACAATTGCCTACATTTCCCCTTCCCCTTTCCCATTTCCTCACAATTGTCTTGAACTCCCCTTTCCTCGTCCTCAAAATAACCTTGAACTCCCCTTTCCTCGTCCTCAAAATTGCCTTGAACTCCACTTTCCTCGTCCTCACAATTGCCTACATTTCCCCTTCCCCTTTCCCATTTCCTCACAATTGTCTTGAACTCCCCTTCCCGAGTCCTCACAATTACATTCGTCACCCACAAAAGGCTACACTTACATTATGATTCGCTATCCTCTAAAAAATAATTTTATTATTGAAAATGCCGATTAAGTTACAGTCATCTTTGAGTCAGTCCATATTACAGTTCAGACTTCTAACCTCGGGTTACCAATGGAGAGAGAGAGAGAGAGGCGGTGTGGTACGGCACGGGAGAATCACTTCTGTTCATTATGTAATGAAGGTTTAATTGGTGATTTAATTTCATGTTTAAATTGTCTGTAGCAGGTTGAATCCTTTATGACAGAAGATTATACGGAGATATTTGTTTCTTTTCTAGATGTTTTAAAAATGTATAATTTATTTTATAATACCTCTCAGTAACGTACTGTACATAATTTTGCCGTATTTATGAAACATACTTTTAAATTATACCATACATGTAGCTCTTTGTATAACAGAAAGTAGGCCTATAGCTTCTTGGTAATTTTATCCTTTTGCAACTAAACATTCCCGTTTTTTAACCGCTGTTCCTGCTATATGTATATTATTTGTAAATGTTTACCCTTATATACAAGTTATTCTGGTCAGGGCAAAACAAAGAATTGAATTAAGACGCTACGTTTTACCTGGGCCTTGATTAATATACAACAGGGACTTTGGAATTTTAGGTTATGTTTAAGTCAACGGATACCCATCAACTGCTCAATGCTAAATCCTTTCATCCGCAACACATATATGTGAATTATTAAATCCCGAGTAACAAGGTTTCACAGGAATTGAAGCACTCTCGTTACCTTCAACCAGGCTTGTTCAGTTCCCTTTAACACACTGGTCCCAAGAGGATATATTAGGAGACGTCTTCCACGAATTAAACCCAAACACTTAGACAACGGAACGGTTGTTATTTAGGTCAAGATCTGAAATCGGCTCCTGTAGGAAAACACTACAATCGCCCTGTTATGTTGTCAGGGGCGGGCAGATCCTCAAAATGTATGAAGAGTAACGTAAGCTAGATAATAACATACCCCAGATAACGCCTCCTTGTTAGGTAACAAACTAAAAATGTGTATTATTTGGTAGACAGTTTAAACTGTGATGAAGAAAATGTGGTGTGCCTCATAACTTGTGTGTCCTATGTGTTTCTATGGATGATGTATGATTTATGTGTTTCTGTGCCGGATGATGTGTGGCTCATGTGTTTCTTTAGATGGTGTGTGACTCATGTGTTTCTGTGGATGATGTGTGACTCATGTGTTTCTGTAAATGATGTGTGACTCATGTGTTTCTGTGGATGATGTGCGACTCATGTGTTTCTGTGGATGGTGTGTGACTCATGTGTTTCCGTGGATGATGTGTCACTCATTTGTCTCTGTGGATGATATGTGACGCACGTGTTTCTGTGGATGATGTGTTATTCATTTGTCTCTGAGGTTGATATGTGACGCACGTGTTTCTGTGGATGATATGTGACACACGTGTTTCTGTGGATGATGTGTTATTCATTTGTCTCTGTGGTTGATATGTGACGAACGTGTTTCTGTAGATGATGTGTGACTCATTTGTCTCTGTTGATGATGTAGGATTCATATGTTTATGGGGATGATGTGGGACTCATGTGTTTCTGTAGGTGATGTGTGACTTTTGTGTTTCTGTCGAGGATGTGTGGCTTATGTGTTTCTGTGGAGGATGTGTGGCTTATATGTTTCTGTGGATGATGTGGGACTCGTGTGTTTCTGTGGATGGTGTGTGACTCGTGTGTTTCTGTGGATGATATGTGACTCATGTATTTCTGTAGATGATGTGTGACTTATGCGTTTCTGTGGATGATGTGTGACTCATGTGTTTTTGTGGATACTGAGTGACTCACGTGTTTTTGTGGATGATGTGTGATTCATGTGTTTCTGTAGATGGGGTGTGGTTGTGTCTCTAAGTGTGGATGATGTGTGACTAATGTGTTTTTGTAAATGGTGTGTGATTCATGTGTTTTTGTACATGATGAGTGACTTATGTGTTGTTGTTGATGATGTGGGACCCGTGTGTTTCTGTGGATGATGTGTGACCCACGTGTTTCTTTAGATGGTGTGTGACTCATGTGTTTTGTACATGATGTGTGACTTATGTGTTTCTGTGGATGATGTGTGACCCACGTGTTTCTTTAGATGATGTGTGACTCATGTGTTTTTGTACATGATGTGTGACTTATGTGTTTCTGTGGATGATGTGTGACCAACGTGTTTTTGTACATGATGTGTGACTTATGTGTTTCTGTGGATTATGTGTGACCCACGCGTTTCTGTGGATGATGTGTGACTCATGTGTTTCTGTGGATGATGTGTGGCTTACGTGTTTCTGTGGATGATGTGTGACCATCGTGTTTTTGTACATGACGTGCGACTTCTGTGTTTATGTGAATGATGTGTGACCCACGCGTTTCTGTGGATGATGTGTGACTCATGTGTTCCTGTGGATGATGTGTGGCTTACGTGTTTCTGTGGACGTGATTCACGTATTTCAGTTCTAGCTCGAAAAGTAGCCTGGAATTTGACTGTTACAGGAATCTTTCCAATGTGTTATAAGTCATTACAAATGTGACAAGTGTTATAGTTAAGCACTTATAACTGCTACCATTTTATGTCATACCAACAAAACGGAATGGACCACTTCATCATTATCCGTGAATGAAGCCATCAAATCAAATAAAAATTGAACAGGTTAAATCTTTTGAATAGTAAGACATGTTGATTGAAGTTGGGGCGTTCCTCCGTCACCTGAGAAACTCATCAACGTCATGTTATCACTCGGTCAATGATTACTTCTTTCTACATCTCATTTGATTTAAACTGTCGCCGTCTTACCTCCATGAATTGCTTACAGACCGCTTGGTCATAAAGCAGGACCATTTTTTTTGTGATATTCAATAAATTACACACAAAAATCACAGTCGTCGACAGTGAATAAAGCTGTATAAATACATCGGGGCTATGGTACATGTATGGTTTCATTCACCTGCATAAATATCCAATTCATATTTTAAAATATCCAATTCATTTTTTAAAATATCCAATTCATTTTTTAAAAAACAGTCACCCGAATCAAACTAGGAATTAAATATGCAAGCAAATTAAATCATTCCTAATTCACAGAAATTATTCCATTTCATGTTGATCCACATTGGGGCAACACATGCCCACATTTTATGCAGCTATTTTTTGTTTGTAACTATGGATAAAATGAAAGCTCCGCCTCGTGACTTACTGGTAAGATAGTGGAACGGGTTTGTCCAAAAGTTGTAATCTGCTTGAACAGCCAGATGGTACTTGATAGTAACAAAATGTCTACTTCTTTGAGTTAGAGGCCCGCGGCCGTGGCTTAGTGGTAACGAGTGCGCTTCCTAAACTGAACCTGCTTCGATTTACCGTTCACTGGATCGAGTCCGCCTGCCGACCATCAGGTATATGAGCGGTCCATGTTGTGGCTCCGGGAATCGCGGGTGTGTTTTTTTTACGAGGTTTCCTCCCGGATTTCCACCGTAATAAGGCTGTGTGCAAAGTGAAGTGGACAATCCGTCGTCATATAAGTGAAATACCCTTGGGTATGACGTTAAACACCAACCAAACAAACAAAACAATTAACCAAATCCTTGAGTTGGATAAACTAGTTCATTAACTTTGACACCAGCTATACGACTACTCATAAGCTCCAAACAGTCTTAATCTCATCTGTAACTTTGATCAATGCCCAGTGAGAGACTCGGCGAAAGAATTAATGATCATGTTTTAGAGGACGTTTCGATTGCCAGTTTTTTTTTGGTATGATTATGTAGGTTATCTCATCCAGATTCTGACAACTTCTACAATGAATCTGTCCATAGTACAACCGCTCTACATAGCCAATGATATATTTGCTTCAATGTATGGAGATAAGACGGGGAAGCGCAATCAAATAGATAATAAACAGTATAAATGACGTTCCCGTTGGGTCGATACCTGTATTGAGAAACACGCTGAAGCGCCTGTGGCATTATGGATGTTTTATATCCCTATAGATTGACTTGGAATGAGGACACTTCTTCCTTACAGCGAAGACCCAGTAAGAAATATATATTATATCGTCCAACGACCACCACTGAGAGACATATATACACCGATAAACGGGTTTCGAACACTTGAGAAAGTCACGTGACTGTTTAAAACGCGCCCTGATTAACCGCTTGCTCATTAAGTCAGGCAGTTACTGCTATTGTGTTATACCGCTATTATTATATACTTTTAAAAAAATGATACACCATTGAGCAGCATTGGGTTTCGTACTGCTGTAATTATAGCAATGGGCATGGTGCTAATAGGTTTATAGCATTAAACATTAACCACTGTGATTATAGCATTAAACATTAACCACTGTGATTATAGCATTAAACATTATACCACTGTGATAATAGCATTAAACATTATACCACTGTGATAATAGCATTAAACATTATACCACTGTGATAATAGCATTGTACATCATACCACTGTGATTATGGCATTGAACATCATACCACTGTGATAATAGCATTAAACATCATACCACTGTGATTATAGCATGGAAAATCATACCACTGTGATTGTAGCATTAAACATCATAACACCATGATTATAAACTCAGTTAAAGAAAAAACTTCACACTCGTTTGGATGTCGAAAAGTTTAACATACAAGAAAAGATATTTTAAAAAATGATTAAGTTCCATTTTGTACACATTATTCACAGTGTACCATAATCATGTTCATAATGTAACCAGTTCCACCGGAAATGCTACGGAAATGTTAGACAGTAAAATGGTAAGTTTGTCAATAGCGTGTATGCCTTCCATGAGCGTTCACAACTGCGACGCAACGTCTCCTCATGGATTGAATGATGCGTCTGAATACAGCTTGGGGGACGCGTCGCCATAATTGAACCAACATGGCACCAAGTTCCTGCAAATTCTGGGAGGGTTCCTTACTTGACGGAGTCTTCTGCGCAACACATCCCATAGATGTTCTATGGGATTAAGGTACAGAGACCTTGAGGGCCACTCCATGACATTAAGAAAATTCCGCGTAAAATTGGCCGTATAAGGTCTGGCATTATCGTGTTGGCATGTGAGACCTGGGCCATGAGCTGCCATGAATGGCAAAATCTCTGGAATCACCACTTGATCTCTGTATCCTGCAGCAGATAGGTTTCCTTGAACGACCATCAGTCGGGAACGGTCAGGACCATTACAGGCACCCCAAAGCATAACACCACCGCCCCTAAAAACGACCCTATTCCAATCACGTCCATCTCAGATGTCGTTGTGCCCAGATAAGCCGTTGACGTCGTTGTAAGTGGGTTAAAATTGGTCCATGATATGACCGGCGTGCATGGAGACGAGCAGTGCGCAGGCGATAAGGTATGGTTTGGTCAGTCACACGACCTCTAAACAATTCATTTCTTGTGGACGTTGCAGTGAGAAATCGATTAAGCAAATGACGTAAGACGATTTGTCGGTCTTCTGCATGTGGGGTGACACGTGGTCCACCCGAACGAGGTCGGTCTGCTGAGGTGCCAGTTTGTTGGAGGTGTGTCCGAAGATCATGGATAGACTAGATCCTATAACCCTAGAAACGTCCGTGACCGACGTTCCTGTATTTATCATGCCAATGACACGTTCACGTTGAATGTTTGACAGTCGTGGCACTGCAAATCAACCGATAATTTACGGTAAGAACTTGTTTTCCCGATATGTCATACTGGGCTCAATTGTACGTGTCTCATACGGTCACGTGACTAGGAACGCAATGAAACATGCTTTATCCTTGGCGTATGCTCACCCGAACTGTATGCTTGTGCACGTCGGAGTTGCTGTGTGTCATGATGTCTTTGACAACGCATTTACCTCTAATAATAAAAATAATATCTCTTGCATTAAGTTTCAAGAAAATATTTAGAAATTTATGTGTGTGAAGTTTCTTTATTTACTGAATATAACATTGGACGACATACGACCAAGATAATAGCATTGAACATCATACCACTGTGATTATAGCATTGAACATCATACCACTGCGATTATAGCATTGGACATCATACCACTTTGATTATAGCATTAAACATCATACCACTGTGATTATATCATTAAACATCATACCAGCAAAATTATAACATTGAACATCATACCACTGTGATTATAGCGTTGAACATTATACCGATGTGATTATAGCATTGAACATCATACCACTGTGATTATAGCATTAAACATCATACCACTGTGATTATAGCATTAAACATTATACCACCAAGATTATAGCATTGGAGGTCATGCCACTGTGATTATAACATTGGAAATCATACCACTGTGATTATAGCATTAAACATCATACCAGCATGATTATGGCATGGAACATTATACCACCCTGATTATAGCATTGAACGTCATACCACTGTAATTGTAACATTACACATCATACCAGCGTGATTATGGCATTCAACGTCATTCCACTGTAATTATAGCATTAAACATCATACCAGCGTGATTATGGCATTGAACATCATACCGCCATGATTATAGCATTGAACGTCATACCACTGTGATTATAGCATTAAACATCATACCAGCGTGATTATGGCATTGAACGTCATTCCACTGTAATTATAGCATTGGGAATCATACCACCGTGATTATGGCATTGAACATCATACCACTGTGATTATGACATTTCACATCATACCAGCGTGATTATGGCATTGAATGTCATTCCACCCTGATTATAGCATTAAACATCATACCAGCGTGATTATGGCATTGAACGTCATTCCACTGTGATTATAGCATTAAACATTATACCAGCGTGATTATATCATTGGACATTATACCGCCATGATTATAGCATTGAACTTCATACCACTGTGATTATAGCAATAAACATCATACCAGCGTGATTATGGCATTGAACGTCATTCCACTGTGATTATAGCATTAAACATCATACCAGCGTGATTATGGCATTGAACATTGCATCGAACGTCATACCACTGTGATTATAGCATTAAACATCATACCACCGTGATTATGGTATTGAACGTCATACCACTGTAATTATAACATTAAACATCAAACCAGCGTGATTATGGCATTACACATCATACGAGCGTGATTATGACACTGAACATCATGCCACTGTGATTATAACATTAAACATCATACCACTGTGATTATGACACTGAACATCATGCCACTGTGATTATACCATAAAACATCATACCACTGCGATAATAACATTAAACATCATACCACTGTGATTATGACATTTAACATCATACCAGCAAGATTATAACATTGAACATCATACCAGCGTGATTATGCCGTTAAACATTTTACCACTGTAATTATAACATTAAACACTATACCAGCGTGATTATAACATTGAACATCATACCGGCGTGATTATAACATTGAACATCATACCAGCGTGATTATGCCATTAAACATCATACCACTGTGATTATAACATTAAACATCATACCACTGTGTTTGTATCATTAAACATCATATCACTGTGATTATAACACTGAACATCATACGAGCGTGATTATAGCATAGCGCATCACACGACTTTGATTATGACATTCAACATCATACCACTGTGACTATGACAATTAACATCATGCCACTATGATTATAACATAAAACATCATACCACTGCGATAATACCATTAAACACTATACCAGCGTGATTATAACATTGAACATCATACCGGCGTGATTATAACGTTGAACATCATACCAGCATGATTATGCCATTAAACATCATACCACTGTGATTATAACATTAAACATCATACCACTGTGATTATGTCATTTAACATCATACCACTGTGATTATAACATTGAACATCATACCGGCGTGATTATAACATTGAACATCATACCAGCGTGAATATGCCATTAAACATCATACCACTGTGATTATAACATTAAACGTCATACCACTGTGATTATATCGTTTAACATCATACTACTGTGATTATAACATTTAACATCATACCACTGTGATTATGACATTTAACATCATACCACTGTGATTATGACATTTAACTTCATACCAACGTGATTATAACATTAAACATCAAACCAGCGTGATTATGGCATTAAACATCATACGAGCGTGATTATAGCATAGGGCATCACACGACTGTGATTATGACATTAACCATCATACCACTGTGATTATGACACTGAACATCATGCCACTGTGATTATAACATAAAACATCATACCACTGCGATAATAACATTAAACATCATACCACTGTGATTATGACATTTAACGTCATACCACTGTGATTATAACATTAAACATCATACCACTGTGATTATGACATTGAACATCATACCACTGTGATTATAACATTTAACATCATACCAGCAAGATTATAACATTGAACATCTTACCAGCGTGATTATGCCATTAAACACTATACCACCGTGATTAAAGCATTAAACATCATACCACCGTGATTATAACATTAAACTTCATACCACTGTGATTATAACATTAAACATCATACCACTGTGATTATATCATTAAACATCATAACACTGTGATTATGATGTTTAATGATATAATCGCAGTGGTATGAAGTTTAATGTTATAATCACACGGGGACCACCTTGCTTTCAGTATTAAACATCTTACCACTGTGATTATGACATTTAACTTCATACCAGCGTGACTATAACTTTGGAAATCATACCACTGTGATTATGACATTAAACGTCATACCACTGTGATTATACCATTGAACATCATACCACTGCGATTATAACATTGGACATCATACCCCCGTGATAATAGCATTAAACATCATACCAGCGTAATTATAGCATTCGGCATCACATGACTGTGATTCTATCATTAAACATCATACCATTGTGATTATAGCATTAAACATCAGACCACTGCGATTATAGCAATGGGTATCATACCATCATGATAATAGCATTGAACATCATACCACTGTGATAATAGCATTGGACATCATGTCACTGTGATTATAGTATTGGACATCATGCCCCTGTGATTATAGCATTGAACATCATGCCACTGTGATTATAGTATTTTACATCATGCCACTGTGATTGTAGCATTAAACATCATACCACTGTTATTATAGCATTGGAAATCATACCACCGTGGTTATATCATTGAGCAGCTTACCACTGTGATTATAGGATTAAACATCATACCACTGTAATCATACCACTGTGATTATAGCATTGAAATCATACCACCTTGACTATAGTTTTGGATATCTCACATAATTAATTTTGTACTAAATTCTTTCTTGTGTTTTTTATGCTCATTATGTTTGCTGTTTATTTAAGAAATAATAATTTATCAATAATTTAATAAATATTTTTTATAATCATATTTTTTCAATAAGGTGTTCTGTGGAATGTTTTATATCCTACAGTTGTTGTTTCTTAAAATGTATTAGTAACTGTAAAGATTTATTATAATCTATTAAAGTACAAATATATGTATTCTATTTTTTGGGATACAACCAGCCCTTTGTGTTGTATTCCGGCTGAATATTTTTTGAATTTCATGTTAAATATCTGTGTAAAATTCATTGAAATAAATAGCATTAAGGAGCGTTCTATGGAGTTTTTTTTTTTTATAGCAATGGACATATTAAAGAATTATGTACGATAATCTACAGCTTTTACAGATTTCAATATCATCTACATTTATTAAAGATTTCGGTTTCGTTTTCTATAGCTATTGGGCACCGTACTGCCATTAATTTTACTGCGTTCATTATAACACTGCCATCGTAATTCCGCTGTGATAGCATTGAGTAAAGCTCTACCGTTACAATAGCAAATATCCTCGTACCACCGCTATTATAGCATTTAGCACAGTACTGTCGCTACTATATCATTGACCACCGCACTATCCTTGTGTTAGCATTTAGCACAGTACTGTCACTATTATATCATTCACCAATGCACTATCCGCCATCTCTTCTCTAAAATCATCTGCCTCATCAGGGTTTGACGGAGTAAGTATGGCCCATGTCAAGCTTGTTTGTGAAGCTATTTCTCTTCCCCTCTCGAAAATCATAAACCTTTCGTTTTCAACTGGGTGTGTTCCAGACAGCCTTAAAATCGCAAAAATCACCCCTGTTTTCAAATCTGGTTCTATTCATTCCATTGCTAACTATCGCCCAATCTCTATACTGCCCTGTCTAAGCAAAATCTTTGAAAAAATTACTAATAACATGATATCAAACTATCTAGAATCTAACAACCTCATAGTTCATAATCAGTACGGCTTCCGATCACATCATTCCACTTCTCATGCTGTTTGTTCCCTTTTTGACCTTCTTCTAAAAGCTAGAGAATCAAAACTATTTTCTATTGTCACATTCATTGATCTTTCAAAGGCTTTCGACACGGTTGATCACAACATACTTCTTCATAAACTCTCACACTACGGAATTGATGGTATCGCCAATAACTGGTTCCGCAGTTATTTAACTAATCGATCCCAGCATGTTTCCTTCAATAATTCAATTTCTGATTATTCTCCTATCACCCATGGAGTCCCTCAGGGATCAATAGCGGCCTATCGATTTCCAACTTTCACCGTGGGTTTAGATAGGCGGGACGTAGGGCTAAGACGGAGGAATTAGCCCTATACATTTGTGCTATTCACACCCCTACCCGTTGAATGAGGTAGAAATATAACACTCTATTTCTGCCAAGGGACATTGAATATTTAATACACAATGGCAGATTGTTGCTAAAAACGAGTTTGTTAAAATGTCTTCTTAAGTCTTAGGCGTCTGTTGGCTGGAAAACCCGATGTAAAATTTAATTTGCCTAAGTACCCAAACTTACAACTCTACAATATGGTCTTTTAAAAGGAGAATGATTTGTTCCATGAAGCAATAGGTTAAGTAAAACAATGCTGAGAGCATTTGATTTGAATTGTTTCACAGAAACATGAAGTCTCAGACAGACAAATTTGAGCGGTTAAAAGGTATTAAATCCGGAGTCGAAAGGTGCGACCATTATCTAACCCCAAAACAGTTGTTATGAGGACATGATTTGTTTAATTGTGTTCTTATACAGGCGTTAGGCCTGTTGAAAGACAAACAACTGCCCAAACATCTTGTGGAAATTATGCGTATGGCCGAATAGACATAACAATTGCGATAAGTCGAGCAACAACATCCACGAATTGAACATCTAGCTTTGGCAAGCTTCCAGTGAAGTGCAGCTTGAGCACAACACAGTGTTAAAGCTGGTGTTTACAATAATATACAATTCCCGTAAAACTGTTTCTTCCGCCGTGATGGATCGATGTCTTCCTTCCGAAATGGAGAGATAAATACACTTGTCAAGGTTAGCATATATAGTTCTTTATTAATTTCAACATGAAGCATCGAGCTTAAAATAGTGTCGCCTTCCCCTGGTAAACATTGAGCTCAGGGTATTATTACACAATGGAACAAACAATCCCTATTGCTTGCTGTTATCTTAGTTATAGTCTGCTTGGAATTGTACTATTCGCAGAGGAATAATAAATCTACCCCTTCCTGATTAAACAACACGTTCTCGAATAACGAATCTGAGAAGAGGATTGCAGTAAATGATGGTGATAAAACAGACAAGGCCACTGAGTTTCTTACATTTGATGCTACAATATTCCTCCTACCTAAAACAAGATCTCACGAGAAAACCCGTTAAAGCTATTAACGCAAAAAGGTTAGATCAAAGACTCGCATCAGATCAAACAAACGGAAGTGTGAAGCGCGTATGTGTTTGTTTATTTTGCAGACTGTCCTCTATCAGGAAGATAATAACATTGTTTTTTTGATGGATTTATCGGAGAGAAA
>JAVFBW010137869.1:0-13181 GCA_034783835.1 Mopalia ciliata
CTTAATTTTTTGATTCAGATACAACATTTAATCAATTAAATGCAAGATGACCAATAAGTAATTACCTCTAATGACCGTTGTTTGTTGTGTAGTGGCCAAATGAGTAGTTTCTCGAGTGGTAAGTCCTTGGGTTTCAGGATTACTTGTTGTACTTTGATCTGGTCACAAAAATAACACATGAAATTTTCAAAGATCTCACAGCATGTTTAAAGTCTAATTTATTGCGAATTGTAACAAATTAACCAATACCCATTTAATTTTTTTAGAAATGTTTCAAATTTTATTAATTCCATTACATTTAACAGACTACTGAAAACGAAAGTAAGTCTAAATTCAACAAGGTTATTACAGAATAGTAAACAAGTAATTCTGGACGTGCATATTATACCTCTGAAGATATGGCATTCATCATACCACGTTGTACATATTGTAAGATACAGCTACATGCTAAGAGCTTTATAGACATAAGTTTAACCTATTATTCATACTAAAACAAGATTTAGATGTTAAGAGCTATATAGACATATGTGTAACCCAATCTACATGCGGGCACAAGATTTAGATGGTAAGAGCTATATAGACATATGTTTGACACATTCTACAGACAGAAACTTTATTTAGATGGTTAGAGCTACAATCATATACTTATGTGTAACCCATTCAACATGATGTAGATGGTAAGAGTTATATTGACATGTGTTTTACCCAATCTACAGGCGACAATGTAAAAAATATTGCTGTCTTTATGTAATATAGCTTTTGCTTGTTAATGTTCAATCATCTGTTGATTTGGCATTGTATATCTGCAAGCTGGTTTGCCGGAAAATCCCTTTAAAACATATACTGCTGTCCCTGAAGCCATGTTTAATGGTACGTCCAATAGGCGGAATAAGAGCGACCCTTGATATCCGTGGTCTACGGGAGGTTTCCATTTTATACTTAGCTTTTAAAATGGTGAAACTTTTACTGTTTACAATATTGAACAATAATTAACAGTATTCAAATTAAATACCCTCAGAAAAAGTTAATGTGCTTCGAAATTGTGTACTGAATCGTTCAAATTGTATAATCGTATTGACCATTTACCATGCTAACATTTATCAAATATAACCCATTTAACACATAAACCTTAATAAAACAACAACATCTCTCTCGTTGGTATAGGTTTAGCTGTAAAGTTCTAAAAGTTTTGATTCAGATACAACATTTAATCAATTAAATGCAAAATGACCGATAAGTAATTACCTAAAATGGCCGTTGTTTGTGGTGTAGTGGCAAAAGGAGTAGTTTCTCGAGTGGTATGTCCTTGGGTTTCAGGATTACTTGTTGTACTTTGATCTGGTCACAAAAATAACACATTGAAATTTCAAAGATCTCACAGCATGTTTAAAGTCTAATTTAATGCGAATTGTAACAAATTAACCACTACCCATTCAAATGATTTTTAGGATGAATGAAAAAGGTTATCGCTCAAATGTTTCAAACTGTATTAATTCCATTACATTGTAACAGACTACTGACAACGAAAGTAGGTCTAAATTTAACAAGGTTATTACAAAATAATAAACAAGTCATTCTGGACCTGCATATTATATCCATGAAGATATGGCATTCTTCAGACCACATAGTACATATTGTAAGATACAACTATATTCTAAGAGCAATATAGACATATGTTTAACTCATTATTCAGACTAAAACAAGATTTAGATGGTAAGAGCTATATAGATAGATGTGTAACCCAATCTACATGTGGATACATGATATAGATGTTAAGAGGTATGTATACATATGTGTAACCCATTTTACAGACAGAAACAACATTTAGATAGTAAGTGGTATATGCATAGGTGTAACGTAGTCTACAGGCAGAAGCAAAATTTATACGTCAAGAGCTATATAGACATATGTGTAATCCAATCAACGTGCGGAAACATGATTTAGAGAGTAAGATTTGATCAAACTTGATCTTAGCCTTTAAAATGGTAAACACATTTACTGTATACAACACTGGACAATAAGTAACACTATACGTATTAAATACACTCAGAAAAAAGTTAATGTATACCTGGAATTTTTCTACTGAATGTTTCAAAATGTATAATTGTTTTGACCATTTACCACACCAAAATGTATTCCATATGACCCATTTAACACATGAACCTTAATAAAACAGCATCACTCTCGTTGGTATAGGTTTAGCTGTTAGATTCTTAATTTTTTGATTCAGATACAACATTTAATCAATTAAATGCAAGATGACCAATAAGTAATTACCTCTAATGACCGCTGTTTGTTGTGTAGTGGCCAAATGAGTAGTTTCTCGAGTGGTAAGTCCTTGGGTTTCAGGATTAGTTGTTGTACTTTGATCTGGTCACAAAAATAACACATGAAATTTTCAAAGATCTCACAGAATGTTTAAAGTCTAATTTAATGCGAATTGTAACAAATTAACCATTACCCATTCAAATGATTTTTAGGATGAATGAAAAAGTTATCGCTCAAATGTTTCAAACTTTATTAATTCCAATACATTGTAACACATCATTAGAAACAGAATAATAAACAAGTCATTCTGGACGTGCATATTATATCTATGAAGATATGGCATTAACGAGACCACGCTGTACATATTGTATGACACAACTATATGTTTAGAGCTATACAGACATATGGTTAACCCATTATTCAGACTAAAACATGATTTAGATGTTAAGAGCTATATAGACATATGTGTAAACCATTTTACAGACAGAAACAACATTAAGATTGTAAGAGCTATATAAACATATGTGTAACCCAATATCTATGCGGAAACATGATTTGGATGGTGCATATAGACATATGTGTAACCCAATATCTATGCGGAAACATGATTTAGATGATATATAGACATATGTGTAACCAATTCTACAGACAGAAACAAGATTAAGATTGTAAGAGCTAAACATATGTGTAACCCAATTCCCATGAGGATATATGATTTAGATGATAAGAGGTATATAAACATATGTGTAACCCGTTCTGCAGACAGAAACAACATTTAGATGGCAGTGGCTATATAAGAAATATATGTAAGCCAATCTATATACGGAAACATTAATTAGATGGTAAGAGATATATAGACATATGTTTAACCCAATCTACATGCAGATACAAGATTTAGATGGTAAGAGTTATACAAACATATGTGTAACCCGTTCTGCAGACAGAAACAACATTTAGATGGTAATAGCTATATTAAAGAAATCTACATAAACCAATCTACATAGGGAATCATTTATTAGATGGTAAGAGGTAAAAAGACATGTGTTTAACCCATTCTAAAGAGGGAAAGACGATTAAGATGAAAAGAGCTATATAGACATAGGTGTAACCCAATCTACATGCGGATGCATGATTTAGATGGTAACATGTATACAAACATGTGTGTAACCCATTCTACAGACAGAACAACATTAAGATTGTAAGAGTTATATAGTCATATGTGTAACCCAATCTTCATACGGAAACATGATTTAAATGGTAAGAGGTATATAGACATATGTGCAACTCAATTTACATATGGAACCATAACTGAGGTGGTAAGTGTTATATAAACATATGTGTAGCCCAATCTACAGACAGAAACAATATTGTGAAGGTAAGAGGTTAAGAGTGGCATTATTATTATAAAGTCCCATTCAGCCGATGCTGGAAAAGTGGCATTCACATGTAACAAACTATTCGAGGCTGTTGTGCGATCTATTCTGAGGTAGTCATAGTTCCCATGATTTATCGTTTCTTCGTCACATAATAATAAATAATCTGCCAAACACAGAGAGGGGTGTGCTTCTGATCAAATTCTAGTTTTGGAGCCAATTTAATGCCATCGAAGAGATGCTATAACTGATAAATGTGTAATTGTCAGCTCGGGTGCTTTTATTTCACTTATGTACAAAATAGTTCCGTTTCACTTTTCATTTTACGTATGTGAAAATAATTTTTCACATATGTAAAATAAAATTATATTTTTCATAGGTATACTTTTTTTCACTTATGATGAAGGTAAAATAGAATTACACTTTTTTGAAAAACAGTTTCACATCTGTGGGGAAGAGTTTCACATATGTGCAAAAGAATTACACATATGTATAATAAATATAGTAAATATAGAAGTGACACGGCGTAACATAGTGTAGTTGGGGTCCTGTTTGTCTTCAACCTGTTAGCATTTAAATGCCGTTAACGCGGTTAATATTAAATGTTGAACATTCCTTAAATTAACTTGAACTTACCGGTCGTTGACATCCCAGCTGTTCGGAGCAAGACTGAAATAGATTTTTTTTAGCAAATTTTTTTAGAGAAATATTTTCGAAACGGAAAAAAGAGTGTGTATGTGTGTGTGCGTGTTTACCAGTTTATGAGGTACTAGCATTCAGTGAGACACGGACTAAAATAAATATTTTTCATGAATATAATTCTTCATTCAATATGTTAAAAACTATAATTTCCCTTGTGTTTGCACAATACTGAAATGAAGATATCTACAGGACATTATATTTGATTGAACAATTTTTATTTTTTCTTTATTTCATTTCCAAGGATAACCTTAATAGGTACCATTAATAGGTACCAAAAGCACAAACATATATATAGCAGTTATGTTTCAACAAATCCACCAATAAATACATGGCTAAATATATCAAAGTAAATAAATAGGCATCTGTAAGCATAATTCCGATGAACATTAGACAATGTTTTTTTATATCAGGAAATATGTAAGAAGAGTAAAATAAGATGTTATTTATGCTAGTTTTAAATGAAATGCCACTACTGAACTGCATAGGTCAAAGGACGGGATTTTTAAAACATTGTGTTAAAGATGTGATCGCACCAATGGTGAATACTGAAACACATTTATTCTACTGCAAGGCGGTTTGAAAATAGGGCAGTCTCTTAACAGCCTGTTAGGAACGTTAAAGCATACACTAGATAAAATGTCAGAAGCGCTGTATTCACTTATTAAAACGTTGTGCAAAAATCATAAATGTATGATTTCTAGCAAGACAGCGTTAACGTAGGTATTACAGACATCAGGATAATGTTTACTACTGAACAAATAATCCAATTTAAAACATAGAAACTTTACAATTGTTTTGTACACGTTATACTTTTACATTGTTTCTTTGTTGTTCCGAACAAACGAACTATACTGTAAGTGGCTACCCACATGGGTTTTAAGTAATGATGTTTAAGTTTGAACGCGAATTGTTTTTCAATTCCTTTTAATAAAGCATTGGCTTTTAAAAGCCTTCGTAACAATATAATTGACATTTGCATTGAAAGTAAGTTATGAAGACATCGGGATTGCAAGGTCTTTTACGGAGAGTTTTCTGTCAATGAATGCATCGTGCATTTCATATGGGTGAGTTAATTTTTTCTTTAATTAGTGAATTAATCACAATGCATGTATCTTTGTTGAAAACTAGTATCCAAGTCACACCATGTAGAAAGAGACCATAAGTCGCATTTAAGACGTATACTGTCTTCTTCAGAATTAACAGTGCGGTACAGTTTCGCATCGTTTGCGAAACCAGTTGGAATTTGTATTTGGTACGTCGTTTATTTACAGTATTAGGAGTAGCGGGCCCAAAATCGAACCCTGAGGTACATGTACCCCTTGTTTAAATTCAACACCAAGTTGTTTATTAATGTTATAAACACAAAGCTGTGTTCTTATTGAATATTTATCCTACAGCACTGTTTTGTAACTTAACGAAAAAAACCCTGAATACACTTTTAATTGTGTAAACTATCAGTGGTGAAAATTGCTGTATCAGAATACAGCTAGTAGTGATGTAAATATACAAAACATTTCTTACAGTGTAAGGGATGACTAATCCGATCGAAAGCCTAGTTAATGTCTGTATGTACTGCGTTATTTCGGATATTCTGCCAGAAAGTTAGTAGGTCACTAGTTTTTTGTGTGTATTGCGTAAATTTGTATAATATACTACAAAAGACATATGTATGCATGCATATATACAATTTTAAAAAAGACATTAGCCAGAAAAACGACACTTTCTGGTTGTTCTCAAACTATATTTGTGTCAGGAATAAAATGAACTTCGATTAAGCTTTCTTTGAAAGGTTATAATTACATTGATTAATACGACCGTTTAATCCAGGTTTAGTTAATGTTACGGTGGTATGGTTTCACTTACCTCCAACAAGTATGAAGCTTTTGAGATACGATTTTATATCCATTCTGACTACCAGAGCGCCTATCAACTTTCAACCCCACTCGTCGCTGGTTAAATGCAAGTAGACCTGTTATGTTGATGTTGAAAGACTGGAACATGATACCATGAATATTAACTTTACTAATAAAATAACCAGTAAAATGCACTATTGAGCGTAAGCCGTGGGCTCATTAGTACAAAACACATGGACATTTGGAACATACTAGTTAAACCTGAATTACATACAATGAACAGTTATGTTACATCGAAATCAATTTGGTTCAAATACTAAGGCTTTGAATATAAATTTTCTTAAGCACCGTTACATGTGTGGATTCTCCCTTAAGAGAAATTCACAAAATTAATACATATACGGACATATTGTATACTATAGTCAATGAATTGCTGTCTGATTGACTGATACATTGTATACTTCAGGATAAAGTACTATCCTCTTCCGCATCGCTTAAGTTACATTCTCAAGCGATGTGGAGGCTGTTTTTGTTTTCAGAGCATATCTTTGAGAAATGTTTTATTGCAGAGACCAGGGTCAATACTGATGTTATGAGCATTATTTATTATTTTACACGGCAATTTGATGTAAACGTGGTAAATTCTTGTATAAATATGTCTGCAAACGATGCCGATTAGTCAGGTATTTATATAACAATCTGCTCTTTAAATATGTTTGATTTCTTTTTGCACGTCCGTTTTTGCTCAATGTCCGTTCGCCAGGACTAATTGTAAATAGGCTAGCTTGAAAGGAAAAATAATCAACGTTATTGGATTTGTCTGCTTATGGCAAGTTTCTTAAAAAATTCCACTTATATCAGATCTGCGAAAAAAAATCCACAAATATTTCATGATTTTGTATCAACGTTGATCCGTTATATAAATATATACACTATTTTTATGTTCACTAACGTAGTTCCGGTTTGTAATTATTTCGTTAAAGCCCAATATTTTATGTGTTTTTAAGTACAAGATGGTTGTGTGTGCCTGTCTGTCCTTTATATCAATTGATGGTTCTTGTGTTTTATTCACAGAAATAATCACGCCCGATACTATAACCACTAATAGTACATGTATATAGCAAATATAGCTGCACTGATATCAAGTTTTTGTATAAGCAGTTATATATATTGAATCCGAGAAGACGGAAATTCATAATCAAACCCAAGTGAGAACCGCTATATTCCTTTACACAGAACACACTGCATCATTTGGTCATAGCTATCTAAGATCTACAGTGTATACTTACCTATACAATGTGACATGTGAATATAATCCGGAAGACTAAACCACAGGGGCGCAAAGAAAATGTTTCTAAAATATATAGCGACTATTAAATATGTCACTCCTTGTGGACCCGCCCAGAATGACAGCTACTAACGGGCACAACCGGTTTACATGTATGTAGAGATATGTGTAGGCCTATAACTGTCAAACTGAACGACTCCACCTAATATTCTTTTTCATAGAATAGATGTTCTATGAACATATATTGATAAAACCAATACAGCTTATTATACATATGATATAATTACTGTCTACTCCGTCTAAATTCTCGTACTTGAGTCTTCGTGACATTTAGAAGAAAAGTAACGCTCCCATGATTCTGCACTTAATGTTCCTTATTTCTAAAGGTTTCGCACTGCTGGATGTCGTATCTCTTTCTACTGTACAGTGCAAGTCTGTAAGATACGTACTCGGGTTTCCAGGTTTCTTTGTCATTTTAGTCCATGGAGTTTGATATGAGCGAACTTGAATAGCACAGGCCTGTCTGTATATATTACGTCAACCTGTACCTAATTTCGCGGATCACCAATCTGCAGTAACATCCAATTAATACATTACCTATTTTGAATGAATAAGTTTGGATCGAATGCTTTGTACTTAAAGTCTTAAGAAGTCGTATAAGCACACATCCTGGTGATACATTCTACCTGTATATCCTTATCACCATGTCAAGTTATTAGACCTGGTTTATCTGGGGGCTTTTATCTGTTACCCACTGATATGAATATATAGGTTTATCTAGTTACTTGGTATCCTTGAGCCAGTGTGATTACACTAGCAGTCTTCCATTTTCAATCGAACAACAAAACCTTCAAGTTCGCACGACCTAGATTCAATGGCGCTGAGATTCTGGGCTACATGCTGTTGAGAACACGACCCAGACTTCAATGTCACGTCCTACACCAATTGTTTAAAGTTAATATACTTTTGAGCAACAAGCTCCTGGCGTTTAATATGTAGGCTTTTTCTGAATTTAATTGTCAGAACCGTGAAGATATTTAGATCAGCATACATGGTATCAACAGGATACATCAGTTATATATTGTTTAGTTGATGTATGTGAGGTAAAGTAAAGTTCTATATTCATGATACATGAAAGCCTTGTTTCGACTACTCGACTTCCGGGTACCTCTCCCAACTGTCTTTGATCTCGATTCAACACAGTTCGTTCAAAGCCAGATGTTATATTGTTGTTGGGTACATCAGAATGACTGGAACGGATAATTGCCATCTTTATTTAATGTTCCGGTTATGCCAAAAAACAGAAAGTATGTAGGCGGCACGGAGAAGTGGTGAATTACGTGGAATATCTAGGATCACATGACACCAATCACCTGCCATATGTAGTCATCTCCATAGACTGACTGGGGAAGCCAACTATCCCAGCATTTATACCCTTGCAAAAATTTACCTCACAAACGATTTATTTTTCATAATTTTAAGAGCTACATCCAAATACAGTTTATTACAAAAGTGTAATTAAAAAGACAATTATGGGAACGACTTCTTGTTACTGTTGGTGTAATGACACTACAGTGCTGCAAGCATGTAGTTTATTTTTTGTCCTCTTAACATTATTTTGTCTTGGCTTTGTGCAGTGCAGCCATGCTTAAGATTGTTGTTTTTATTATTAACGTTCCACATGGTAGCCAGTAGCTTTTATATCTAAATGTACGGAAATGAAAGGACTGTGCGACAATTGAAATTTGTGTGATATGTTGAGAACATGCTTTCTGTGGACACGAGTGTAGACGCTAATATTGTGGCTAATGTGGCCAAACGATGAGAGTCATTCGGGGATAAGCACTCACTCGACTAACTAAAGTTTCGTTATTTTATTTTGTTTGTTTTAAAAAAAGAGACTATTCTGGAGCAGATATTCGGATGAATATGTTGAGCGAGTGTTGGGATGGGCTACCGTTTAACTAGCACCCTGTCTAAATGCAACCCATCATCCAGACTTCAGACAGTCCTCCATTTGCCAACGTCGGGAATTTAGGGCAGATTGATGTTGCCCAAAGAGGCAACAACTATTTTGTTATGTATGTGTATTTCGGTCTACTCATGTGTTGACCCGGTCTTGTGTTTGTTGCCAGTTAATTCGATGGTTTCCATTACCAATTTGGCTGGTTGAACTACGAAATTAACAAAAAATAATCTTACAAACGAACAGCCAGTCCCCTACATACCCCTCACTCCCCCCCCCCCCCCTCGAGCCCTCACCTCCATTTTTGTCATCGACCACATTGATTTCTCTTTAAGCACTTCTACATGGTCAGATACCACGGTCTAGAAACACCTTGTCCCTCGTATGCTCAAGACATGTGGTTCGCTCCCCTTCACGGTTCACATAGCCCTATGAGTTGGACTCACTGTGAGATATGTCAATGAAACGGAAAATCAGCAATTTCACATGTTTTCAATATGTATTTAAGGCACAAGTTTGTATCAGAAATTGTGTGCAAGGCCACATCATATCATGATAAAAACAACACATTCCAAGTGCAATCATGGGCATGGTAGTCTCGTTCTCCACAACCTGACTCTCGGGAACATGGTTCTCCTCTACCTGACTCTTATAAACCTGGTTCACCTCTACCGGACTCTCTGGAACTTCGTTCTCCTCTACCTGACTCTCGGGAACCTCACCTTCCTCTACTAAACTCTCGGGAATCTCGTTCTCCTCTACCTCACTTAGGAACCTCGTTCACCTCTACTTGACTCTCGGGAACCTCGTTCTCCTCAACCTGACTCTCGGGAACCTCTTTTTCCTCTACCTGACTCTCAGGAACCTCGTTCTCCTCTACCCCTCTTAGGAACCTCGTTCTCCTCTACTTGACTCTCGGGAACCTCGTTCTCCTCAACCTGACTCTTGGCAACCTCGTTCTCCTCTACCTGACTTTAGGGAACCTCGTTCTCCTCTGCCTGACCCTCGGGAACCTCGTTCTCCTCTACCTCACTTAGGAACCTCGTTCTCCTCTACCCGACTCTCGGGAATCTCGTTCTCCTCAACCTGACTCTCGGGAACCTCGTTCACTTCTACCTGACTTTTGGGAAGCTCTTTCACTTCTACCTGATTCTTAGGGAACCTCTTTCACAATTAACTGACTTTATGGAACCTCGTTCACCTCTAGCTGACTTTAGGGAACCTCGTTCACCTCTACCTGACTTTTGGGAATCTCTTTATCCTCTACCTGACTCTTTGAAACCTCGTTCTCCTATGGCTTGACTATAAGGGACCCCATTCTCCTCTACCTGACCCTCGGAACCCTCGATCACATCTACCTGAGTCTTGAAAACGTCATTCTCTATCTGTCTGCTGGGATCCTTGTTCAAACTGTGTTGATATGTATTGATTACAGATCTTTCAGAGAAGACGTTTACTGTGAAGCTGGGTAAAGACGTGAGACTGGAAAAGTTGGCATCTTAAAAAACTTCCTCATCATGATAGGACTATAATGGAAGATTTACCCGGAAGTGTGGCAAATAACGCAAAATGTACTGAAAGCATGACTTGGTTAAAGGCCCCACAATTCATGTACTGAATATTGTAGTATTGAATGCGATAGACTTATAGAACAAGCCAATAATATTTAATGTAAAGAGTCAGTCACGATCGGCAAACACATTTACTTTATATACCGAGGATTTAAATCCGTACCCGCCCAAAGTGACATTTTTAGAAAAACAGGTCTTAATATTTGAATTTTACTAATACAAACATTATATCATATAAGGTCATTTTTAGGTATTTTAGGTCTTTATTACAAAACTTCGTAAAAGTTAATGCTGGGGTATTGCTCTCATTGGACTAATGGATGCGTTAAAACAAACACCAAAGTATGGACACGGACAGGTTTTAAGCCCCGATATATACCTTCTGGACACATACGGTTATTTAGAATGATTAGAAAATGTACCAAAATATTGACTCATCGTATATAGGTGTATATTTTCCTGCAATGCCCTTCGTTTAAGTCATCGGCAAGCAACTGCCACTAACATACATCAGGATAAAGCCCATTCGTATTGCACAGGTAATTTAATTAGATTTTCGTCCTTTCCTCTTAGCGTTCCTGACGGATTATATAATTGCTCTATTATAATCATTATACACATTATCCATATATAATACAACCATCCAAGGAAGGTTATATTTGCGAAATAAAGCATGATTTACCATGTTATAATGAATATGTTAATATACGGTTGACGCAAGCTGTTTCTTATTTGTGATCGAGTTCACGGAATAATTTATTTCTATTCTAAAACATTGATTAAAAAAAAAACAAAAAACAAACGCACCAACACCTAATTGATTTATTTCAACCACCCGCATTACAAAAAAGCCATGGTTTATCGGCAGATGTATTATGTGGGCTTTGTACTATTCCTAGTTATTTACCACTCACGGGATTGAATCTGTCTGTTGGCCATCAGGTCTATGAGTGATTCACACAAAGTGGCCCCATTTTATCACAGGGCGGTTTGTTGGAACAAACAACAAACTATAAGTTTGTCACTAAAATAACACCGACTAAATGTAGCTTGCTCTGAGAGTAGCAATACGGTCCTTACTTAGAGTTCGAGGAAGTTTAACTTTCGAGATTTATCGAAACTTTACATATTTTACAGTTATGTATGTGCAATTTGTTGTTGGAACACACGACCGTTATTTAAGTGAAATACTCCTGGGCACGATGTTAATCACCGATCAATCAATCAATCAGCCAATCAAGGAAGCAAGGAAACAACCAATCAATAACCCAATGAGTCAGTCAATAGATAGAACTCTATTAGACCTACAAGTTCGCCATCCCCGTGCCAAAGTTGTGAAATATTAGGCATTCTCAGATCACTGCACTGGTGAAGATCTGTTTCAATTCACCACTGTTTGCTGGGATGAAGTCGATCTCGTCGTCATATAAGTGAAATACCCTTGAGTACGACGTTAAACACCAATCAAACAAACAAACACATTTTGTGATGTAGATCAAATGGTCGTTTGGCTATTCTATATTGTCTCTGTGTGTTACTATTATATCACTATGTTCTAACTACATGTATATAGGCAATTGGAGGCAGGCCAATTATTCTCTCTTCTTTTAATATATAGATAATTATTCTGCTAGTCAAAGTAAGGATTAGAAATAAAAGCTAATATTGTATCATGGATCATGTGACCAACTGATTGCGATCCCCTTGCGATAGCTCCTACCAATTTTATTCCCTCGTCCAACTGTGGTGTCAGCCATATCGTCCCACAAAAACAGGAAAAAATAAATAAAAACAAACAAATTAAAAATAAACAGTCCTCAAGTTTGTTTTTCTGTGCTGTCAAAATGTATTTTTTGTATACCATATCATATATATAGAGATTATATGCACAGTGCATGATACGTGACGATACTATTTAGTCCGAGATTTAAAATAATCCAATGTTTTATTGTGAAATCATATAATAAAACGGCTGTTTGATTACCCTTTTTTAAAACATATAAAACTAAAAGCATGATATTATGATTTCAGTATTGAAAAAACAGTTAGATTGTTTGAAACTGAAATTTCAAGAATAACGCAAGTTTGTTTACATCAGAATCATATTACTGCGCAAAGGGAAACCCCAATGACTGAACTGTCCGAGCACGTGGATTTTTT
>JAVFBW010137880.1:0-13181 GCA_034783835.1 Mopalia ciliata
ACTTTATTTAAACGTCAGAAAAGAAAGGAGTAGTTTAATTATTGCGATTTTTCTATCCAAAAAAAACTCCGAGAAAAATCGGATATATGTTTTGAGAGGACGCCCATAGCGGCCTATCGATTTTCAACTTTCACCATGGGTTTTAAGACGGAGGAATTAGCCCTATTCATTGTGCTAAGTGCGACCATTCTGTGTCATGAGCTTTATAACTAATTCATAGTCAAAATCTCCGTATATATATAGGCCTATGCCCTACGCCAATAGTGCTTTATAAAGTTTTAAAAATGGCCAAAACTCGATTTCAACATATGTTTTCAGAGCTTTAACTCGAAGTTGTGGTCAGTATAGTCGCCAGGGTTGTAGCTCGGAATAAAACACTTGGCTAGAGAAGATGTAGCTTTATAAATAAGACCTAGATATTACACATCTAGATGTGTAATATCTAGGTTGTATTTATAAGGCCAGAGAAGATGTAGTCCGAGGGGCTCAGACGATAGTTTTTGAGTTATTTCTTGATTTCGCCGTCAGGCATCGTCAAAAACAAAACGTCTGGGCCACTCGGACTAGAGAAGATGATACATGTTTTAATATGTATTTTCTCATTGCTGCCAGCTTTGATATATTTTATAAATGTAAAGACATTGCAATTTGTATGCCACCATTATGGATCGAACTCTGGACTTTTGGCTGACAAAAAACAATGATATCCGGCTAATCTTTGTTTGATTTTATCTATCCATCTTTGACAAAGATATGACGAGAAAAGTAAAAAGTTCCCAGAGTTTCGGAAACCAGTCCACCGATGTCGGAAGCCAGTTATGAATTACTACGCCAGCGTTCTTCTCTGTCGCTTTCGACAGACGTGACCCATTTTTCCAAAACACAAACCAAAATAATTGCTACTTCGTCCCTGATTCGGTTTCATCTTCTCTCTTTTAGTACATTACTCAACCATGTCCTAACCTACATTATCAAATAAATATGTGAAAACCGTGACTTTCCTTTTCCCCTCGAGTGAACATGACTTAAATGAGCAAACAGGCGCTGTGTTCAAGAAGAACCGGATCGTTTCTTTGTAAGACATTTTTCTTTCCTGAAATGAGTGAATATTTCCAAAAAGGGTTGACAAATAAGATGATCTCTAAATTCCTGGTGTTGAACATAGATCTAAGCTGATTTTAAATTTACACGAGTGCCTTTTTCAAATAGACGCGCGAAAAGAGACTTAGGCTGGTCATTTTGACACTTGACAAATTACGGAAATGGGTTTTCGGTCTCGCAATACTATTGGTCCATTAGACACGCTACTTGAGTATTCCTTACCTTTAGAAATAAGCGAATGCTACCATGATTCTGCTCTTTATCTTCCAATATATCAAAAAAAATATGTATGGCCTTGCCTTTATTTAAAGCATTCCGACTTCTTCCTTGTATAGGCCTTACCTGTGTGTTAGATCAGCCCATTACTCGACAATTTGTATCCATTTTCACGTCAAAATTGAGCTTTATTTAGACTAAGACCAATCTAATTAAAATCAGATGTCAAAAACGCTCCCCATGTTTTGGTTTTGTCGCTATACTGAGAATTAGCGCAAACACTCCATCTATTCTGTCAAGTTTACTGGGGTTCATGAAAGGTCACAGTTTCAGTTGGCCATCGGGAGCGTTTTCGAGATCTGATTTTAATTAGATTGAGTCTAAGACCTACATTATATGTAGTCAAATTCAATCATATGTCAGCGGTATATCTATAGTTCGAGTGACCCTGACGTTTTGCTTTTGATAAAAGTCTGATGGTGAAAACACATTTTTGCCCGTCAGAGAATAACCCAAAAACTATGGCCTGCTTTAAAGTTAGTCCTATTAAATAGGCCGTTGTTATTTGATTTTTATCATTTGAGCATTGACAGTAAGTACCTCAACTTCTTATCCTTGGATTCAATTTACGCAAAGTTTTGCGCACCGTTTAAACAAAACTCCAGAACGAATTTAACGTTTTACTCAGTTAAAACTGCCAGGCTTTAAAGGTAATGTAGTTAGCAATCAATTTCTAACCCCAACAATGTAATTTTTAGTAAATTCTACAGAGTTGAAAGTGTTTTTGTCCGAGAATTTTGACACCGCGCCGGCTTTAACTATCGGGATGTCAAGGTCACTGAGCCTAACTGGTAAAGATTCTCTGGAGAAAAAAAATCGTAAACTGTGTGGAATTTACTGAAAAATACATTATTGAGGGTAGAAAATAATTACTAAATACGTTGACTTCATAGCCTGGCAATTTAACATGAGTAAATCGCTAAATTGGTTCTGTAGTTTTATTTTAACGATGTGCAAAGTGTTTTGCACAGAAACCTGTTACAGAAATTGAGTCCAAGGAATGGACGTCTAGGTACTGTCAATATCCAAATGATAAATATCAAACGTCGGCGACCTTTTTAAAAGGACTAGGATTAAAGTATACCTAGTTCCAAGATAACAGACAATTTATATGCTCCACTTGTCTAACAACAGGGCTGTTAAGTTTCAAGGAGCGTGTCAGTTATCTCGGGACTTTACCCTACTTATATCCTATACACACCGGGCATTGTAATGCTATGAAAAAGGGGAACACGAGGTATTACACTCACTGCTATTAGGCAAGGAACAGTTTGAAGTGAACAATTCATCACTGTAAAAATAAATATTCTTGTCGTTGTGTACTATGTTAAATCCAACAAACAAATCCTCACTTTCATGGCTTTGAAACCATTTTATTTTCACTCTACAAGTTGCCCGTCTATGCAAGCCGTGAGTCTTAACTTGGTAACAGCAATTCTAAACGTTCGAAAACCAATTGTTACTATTACCTTAGGACAATGTCATAACAACAAATACCGGTATGTGTTAAACACCTCCGGCGAGTACAAAGTTTTGTTTCAGTAAGCTTTATTTGCCAAGTTTGAGAATTATTGATGAAGTTAGTGCTTTTAATATCATCTAGTATAAATAAAGTGATCTATGAATTAACAATGCAGTTAGTGGCTGCAGTGAAAATTAACCAGAGGAAAAAATCGCTGCCACCAGCCATTTATGTCAGAGACCTTCATTGGCAACGTGTCATTTCACAAATTTGGCAATCAACACTTCTGGGCTCATAGTGTCTTTATACATATATATAAGACTGTTTTTTTTTTGTTTTTTTTTACCTGTTTATAATTTCTCTTTTCAGACTGTTAATTTTTTTTTCTAATTTTTTTTCAAACATTTCTTCTGAATTCTGAGGAATGTTGTAAATTATCAAAATGTCATCTAAAGCTTGGCAAGGGAGTGCTGACCGTGGCGGTACCCCAAGTCCAGGGGAAAAGGAGGGAGTTTCAGAGCAAATGTCAGCTCTGTTATACTCGGCTGCTAGAAGACGTAGAAGTACTGTGGGCCAAGTAATTGGGCTAGAAACATTGAGGGACAGGCAGGTACATAGTACTGAGTAGTGAATAATGTTGTATTCAATTGCCTTTTAGGATAAAATTAGAAATTTGACTGAAAAAATATTTTAAAACATTTCCACCCCTCTCACAGTGTGTATCAAATTGTGAAGCTGTAGTACAAAACAAAAACCCCAAAAATGGCTAGTTTAGCCCCTCAATTATAATACATGTGTCATTAACAGTGTTGTAAGATTCATTTTAAATTCATCAGTGTCTAATATCAGAGGAGCCCTCGAAGACTAGGGGAAAAATGAAGGAGATCTGTTTGTGATCTTCTTCTACTGCATTTTTCAATTGTCCTGTATTGTGTTTGTTTTTTGCCAGTGTTGTTGAGGGTGGTTTTCTTCACTCTTTGGGCTGGCCTTCCTTCATGTGAGGGAAATAACCTTAAGTAGGGCGTTAAACCTCAATTAAACAAATACTACAATAGTGTACAATGTTGGGGCAATGGGTTCTGCAGATTGACACAACAGCAGTATTGAAGTAAGACATGTGACGATGTATGTCTAATTTATATTTATGTGCACATGAAGTGAATGGAATTTAAATAAGTTTGATCTTAAAATGTTGATTGTAATTTTTTATTTATTAAGACTCGAGCCAAAGAGAATAGGGAGCGGAGAAAGACAAGACTGGACCCCTTGTTCAAATATATCTTCATAACACTGGCTGAGCATTTAAAGATTGATATACCTGTGATAGAAGAATTCGTACTTGATTCTGAACATGTAAGTCACTGGTTTGGTGTTTAAAATAGAGAACATGTGGAACAGTTTGATAGCTCAAAGAGAATTAGTGCTGCTGATTTCCTCACCAAATGTCACTAAATGCAAGCAAGTTCTGTCAGTTGTCTCCTTTATGGAAATCTCCCTGTTTCGTGTATATAAGGATACATATAAAGATCCATTTAAAATCATACATTTGAAATGAATGATTGTAATTTGTGTACGCAATGTATGTACTTGTGTAGAGGAAAATGTCAACAAACATCATGTGGGCCAGACTTGTATTCAGTTTCTCTTTAGTCTCGGCACTAGTCCCAACTCATGTTCTCTTTAAATGCCTCAAGGAGGCATTGATCCAACATTGAGATATCACAGGTTTGAGTCTGTATGTTGATCGTCATCTCTATGAGTCACACGATGTGTGTCTGGCAAACATAAGGTTGTTTTACAATGTTTCCTCTCAGATTTTTTCTGTATTTAAGAATAGAACATTTATAACATGTTTCAGAGGGATAAGTTTTGATACCAACATGCAAAAGACTTTCTTGATAACAGTGTTTCAATGCCTACCACATGTATTTTTTCCATTTTATTTAAGTTCTTTCTTAATCATGCTTGCAAAAGCTCAAATGATTTGATCGTTGCTGATAAAACTTGTATTGTTCTTAACAAAATTAATTCATTAATACATAATGTTTGTCTCTTTGTTTATAGAAAACCCCTTCCAGTGGTTAGCCTGGATATGTATGTAACATTTTAATGAATTTTTGTTTTTCAGCATGTCCATGCTATTGAAAACTTTTTTGCTGTCGGGGGCTCAAAAAGTGTTATGTTTTATTACCAAGATTTGACCATGCCTCCATTGGAAGGTAAATCATTTCTGCTTTTTAAGAACTTTAACTTTCTGGAGGTAGCTGAAACAATATGTATTTGTTGTTTGCTATTGCATTAAATAGAATAACAACAGTTCAATATGGAATTAAATAAAATTTTAGAAAAGAGATGGTACACTTGATAAAAGTCCAAACTTCTTTTGTTCACTTATTGGGGTTCAATTAACCATTTATTGACTGTGTTTAAAGCTAACTTCTATCTGTACTGTCTGACAAACGAAAAAAAGGGGCAACTGTTTCAACTAAAGATTTGTGAAGTGGACAATCTGTCGTCATATAAATATGACTTAAACATCAATCAAACAAATCAATTAAGAGGTGGTTGGTTGTCCAGTGTTGAGTTTCTATGATGATAATGGCCTTCAACTTAATTAATTCAGAGACAGGCCATAGGAGACCAACTGTTAGCATTTATTTGATCTTGGTATTATTAGCAACAATGTTATAATCAAACTTGCAAATACCTATTACTTCGGATAGGAAAATGATAGGTTTACCTGTAAGCATTTTTTCTTATGCAACATATAATGATTATCATGATTTATGAAATAACAATCATGGATTCTTAAGGCTTCAGATATCACACCATATCGGGAAATTGCTGGATGATATGCTTGGCTGCAGGACAGTTTTACTGGTATTAATGCAATAGTAGAGTGATTTCTGCTCCCTGTATGAGTGATGTATGAAAGCACATTGTGGTTTTGTGTTTCAGAGTGTGGTCGTGTGATACCTGGAGTGAGCAAGGGCTCAGTTATTCCCAGGCTGATTGTTACTGATGGGTCTGATGAGCCTCTCACTGGTTCCTGTATGTACTTCATCAGACCAAGAAATGATATCCAACTTACCAACTTCAAAGTTGTTGATGTAAGTTACCACAGAAAGCCTGGAAATGTTTGACAGTAACTGTCTTAATAACTCATTGAAATATGACGCAGTCAGTATAAAATCCTGGTTGTTTCTAAAGATTTTACAACTGTGTAAGATCATTATTAAGTTGTACAGCTTACAGAGAATGATTAAATTTATATATTATTGCTTTTATAGAATGGCGGCTATGTGTAAGTTCTTTGGTCATAAAAACCAACATGTTTATGCCTATTGGTACATCCTTGAATCATTTTGAAGATATTACTTTGTTTTGCTGTTACAGGAGATTTATTTTGGATTTTTTCAATGCAGCGGAAGCTTGATTCCTAGCTTATATCAGACTTTGACTAAAGTCTATCGGCCTGCTTTACACTCACTGGAAAACTGGGGCACATTAAATGATACCACTCAAGGGCGAAAGGCAAAGAAGAACTTTCTGGATGGCTTTGATTATTTTACAGAATATTTAAAGTGTAAGTTTTATCCAGAAGTTAGTTTCTTTAATGTACAAGACCATGTGACATTATATTATATATCTTGACATGACACTGAAATGGCCGGAAAAAGTTATCTACTGTCTTTAAAAACTTATATAAAGTTTTATTCCCCGTCATTAGACAAGGAACCGTGTGTTCGGACAATCTGTCATCATATTAGTGAATACCCTTTCGTATAATGTTAAACCCAAATGGAACAGGCAAACAAATAAAAAAATATTTACTCTGTAAAAAATAAATCTGCAGGTTTATTTTTATCACGTTTACCACTTTTATAAGCCAGAAACAATGCAAAACGGACAATCCTTCGACATATAATTGAATTACCCATGAGAATGGCATTAAACCAGAATCAACAAAACAAAGGAATCAGTAATAATTAGAATACTTATAGCCTCCCCTATTGTTGTTTTTGCAACTTAATCAGCTAACAAGGGCTGGAGTTTAAATATGTTAAGTTGATTGGAATATGAATTGACAGTACACTTGAAATAACTGTATTCGATCATCATATTATATAATTAACTGATAATAAGCAGGCCTTATTTTTTCACGTGAACGCTCGTTCAGGTTACGTGGAGGTTACGCAAACGAAAATTCAGTTGGTTCATGTTTGTTTTTTTAAGTACTATGCTGTTAAATTGTCATAATAAAGGTGCTGAGATGACCTCCAGTCAGGGTGTACAGTTGGATGACTATGACCCTGATAAGGTAGACCTAGAGGAAATAAGAAATGCCCCGGACTGTATTGAAGCAGCAGCTAACCCTGAGATTGTGTCTGCTCTTGAAGAACTTGCTTCCAGCTGGTGCAAAGACATTGAACAGGTTTGTCAAGTGTTTCTCTTTGTTTTGATTCTAACAATTCATCTTGAATTGCAGTCGTACAAAGTTAATGTTCGCAGGAGTACCATAGATGATTAAATGTAAAACTTAATGTAGATTTTAGTTTACATTTGAATTATATTTTAAAATGCTGAATTACAGTAACTCATACATGTATTTTGAAAAGTACATGTTTTTTTTCTGTTCCATTTTACAGCTGTTGGCCAAAAGTGATCAGATGAGAAAAGAAGCGGATGATACAGGCCCCCATGCTGAACTGGATCATTGGAGACAGCTTCAGGCTCGATTCAGCTCACTTTTAGAGGAAATCAAAAGTCATAAGTGTCGAATGACCATCACTATACTGAATGTGGCCAAGTCTAAACTACTAAAGGTTCTTTTCATCTCTTTATTTAAATATATATCACTGTAACATATTATAGGTATGGTAAATGTGAAGCCTTGTTTGTGTTTCAAGTTCCTTGACTGCTAATGTTTGTTTACCTCAAATGTATTCAGTTGAAAATATAATAATTCACAAAGAAATCTGAATTTTTCCAAATGTACTATAGTTTAAGCTAAACTTTCATCAGTGATTGAAATTTTTTTCAAAACAACTGATTTCTTATGTCTGCCTGTCCTTTTCAATGTAAAGTCTAAATTTCACATAAGGCTTGCAAAATATGTTTTTTTCAATTTGGCTTTATAGCAAAAAGACAATAATTTCGCATATTTCTGTGCTTTTTGTTTTTGTATATGCTCCAATTGAGATTTGGTGTTTGTTTTTTCTGTTTCCAGAAGTGGAAGGAGTTGGACCGTAGAATTACAGATTATGCCAATGAAGCTAAAGACAATGTGAAGTTTTTATACACCCTAGAGAAGTTCTGCGAGCCCTTGTACAGATCCGACCCAGTAAGTTCTGAAGTTGTATTGCTGTTTACCATTGCTACTCATGAAATAAATTTAAGCTGTAAAAATAAGTGTTTTTTAGAGGTATTTTCTTTTCATTTTGTTATTATTATGTTAAAGGATAGTCAGAATATTCATTTTTGCATATATTTTGATGGCCACTGGGTAAGCAGGTCTGCTATTGGAAGTACCCAGACATATAATAAAGGAAACCTTCTTGATGACAGTGTTAAACATCAATCACTCAATCCATCCATCCATCAAAGTTAATGTTGAGATATATCCTTTATTTATCTTTTCTGTTTTTCAAAATAATTGTGTCCATACAAATGAATAAAACCTGATGGACTAACAATGCAGATTTTAGATGTAATGTTTAGATTCATAAGGCTTTATTCTGTTTCATCCTGTGCCTATGCTCACGAGTCATGACATATCCTGAGATGATTGAAGTTTGTCAAACTGTAATTTTTGTTTGACAGGTCGGCATGATAGACTCTCTGGGAGGGTTGGTAAATGCCATCAGAATGGTTCATAATATTTCCAGATATTATAACACATCAGAGAGAATGACATCACTCTTCATCAAGGTATGGATATTTGAATCAATTTAGGAAATTTGTTATCGTCATCACTAGTATTCTTACTAGTATATAAAAACAGAAATCAAAAATGCAGGTCTTCAGAAAGTTATTTGAGAGACTGTTTTATTGAAATGGATTATTCATTTGATATTTTTTTAAAAATTGTTTTCAAATTGTATTTGTCTTGAAATTAATGTTTGAATTGTTAAAATTTATATTTATTTATCCACACCAGCATTTATTATGATATGATCTGCCTCTGTCCAAGTCTCATTCAGTTTTTCTTGTAATCACTTTTGTATATTTATTTCCTAATCATTCTTTAGACTCCTTCTGCAATAATCAAGCAGTGAAATTCGTTGAACATGTTCATGTTTCCCTCATTTTGGCCACAGGCCCTTTTTCTGCTATTCTAGTCCTGTATTGATAGCTCTTGGATCACAAATGCAATTTCATCACATCTGAATAAAAACAATAATGCGTCGCCCTTACAAAAATGCTTTTAAAGTCAAGACAGGTCTAGAATTTTCTTAGTCCCGCTTTCAATTTAGGGCATCGCAATTTCAGAGAAAAACGCCATGGATCAAAGCTCATGCCGTACTCGCAAATTAATACAATGAGTCAATCATTTTCCTCTTGATTTTAGCGAATTTGAGTCTGGCTTATTGTAAAGTTAATTTTAGGCTGTACTGTTCCTATGTGGTGATGTCTTATGAGTTGACAAACCTTTTCTTCTTGTTGTAAAAGGTAACCAACCAGATGGTGACAGCCTGTAAAAGTTATATCACTGATGATGGAATGGAGAAGGTGTGGGACCAGCCAAGAAAAGAGGTCATCCAGAAACTGGAGAGTTGTATTCGCCTTTACCAAGAGTATAAAGAAGCCTTTCAAAGAACCAAAGAAAAAACAGAAAACACACCAGGAGAAAAAGCTTTTGAGTTTTCAGAGATGTACATCTTTGGAAAGTTTGATACATTTTGTAAAAGACTGACAAAGGTAAGTTATTCAAACATAAGATTTTTTATTTTTTTTGCTATATGAATATTTGGACTAAACATGTCTGTGACATATAATAAGCTGTCAGCTGTCTTTATTTACAGCATTACAACACCAAAACAGCATCTTAATAAACTCAGAAGATGTTATTTAATAGCAGTCTTTAATGTCTGTGTTATTATTAAATAGACTGAAAACAGCAAATGCATGAGATCTGTAAATCTATTTCCATAGCAAACCTCTTGCATGTAATTTTCTGTTTGTATCATATTGTAATTTATTTCCAGGAGATGTTTGAATGGCTTTCAGATATTTTTCTCTGTATGGAAATGTTTGTGAACTTCTAAACAACAAAGTCTGTTACCCTTTAAAAGATTATCTACTTTCTTTAGCATAGTAATGGAATTGTGTCCTAGAAATGTAAATAAGTACATTTTATACTTACAGATTGTGACCCTACTTAAGCATGTAGAGACATTCTCCAGTTTAGCAGAATCAAAAGTCGAAGGGATTGATGGTTTTGCCTCTCGGTTTAACCAAATTTTTGGAATAATCCTGAAGAAACCATATGACGTACTGGATCAAAGGAAAATGGAATTTGATAATGATTTTGAGGATTTTATCAACCAAATCCATGATCTTGAGGTTTGTTGCTTGGATCATACTAACCTCGAGATCATCTGAATCTAAAAAAATCTTTTCATTCAAAATTTTTTGATGGGACAATTGAGGAATTATTTTTGCCAACAAACGTTTTATCAATTCTATAACTGTAGAGTCAATCACTGTTCATTATGTTATATTTATGTTTGGTAAAAGATATATATAGATACATTGGGCCTGTTTCACAAACAGTGTGGACAGAGGCCAGTTGCTCAAAGCTCAGTTAAGTTATCCGCCAGTTACATGATGTTGCATAATAATTAAATTCTATTATGATATGATGTCCATTTCTTTGTGACGCAATGTCATCTAACGGGCTGTTAGGCTAATGGAGCTTTGAACAACCAGACCCTGGTGAATAACCCCTATCAAACACTGATAATGTTGTAACTCACTGTCTTTGTTTTGTTTCAGAATTCCATTAAAACCTTCATGACCTCTTGTTTCAACAAAGTGAAGGCTATCATTCAAGCATTAGATCTCATTTTTAGGTATACATGTTAAATTTGATTTGGGAGCTACTGGATAGATTTGAATTACCAACTTTCCTATGCTATCTGATTTTAATCCAGATTAAATATTTAAGGCTTTCATGTATATTTTATGAAACTAAGATCTTTTTTTAAAAAACGATTTTCCGACTTTCCTGTATTTTAAAAAAAAACTAAAGCTTCCTTTTTTTCTAGATTTGAGAAACTGAACATTCCCAGCCTAAATGTGGAAGAGAAATATTCAGTGCTTTTAAAACAGTTTGGTGCTGAGATTGAAGCCATCAGAAAGGTAGTAAACTACTTGTAATTATAATAATGTACATACACCACTCTAGGCAACAAATCATTATATGTAAACTCAGACCTGGAGGGAATTCCCCTATAGCGCAGCAGTTAGGTGCCTGGACTGTGGCTCAACAAATTGCATGTTTCAATCTCTTATGTCGCCCCTTGGCATATGATATAATTGATGGGATAAATTTTGCTTTCCTTTTCTTTGCCAACATTTATCATAACCTGATATAATAGTAAATCCGAGATGTGAAAGCTTGATTCAAAACAACAAGTTCTGTATTCAATTTTTTAACCACTTGCCAGGCATTTTCTGCTTATATGGTGACCTATGGAATTTTAAACAAAAATTTATTTTGCACATGTGTGATTTATCCTGTACTGTTCTCAGTATGTTCTAAGAGTTGCAAAGCAGTTATTAAAATTATCCTTTTACACATTCTAGAAATGTGTTTATACATTACATATGAAATTACAGACATTTAAAATATACAATGTAATTTTTTTGTTTTTAATCTTTCACAGCAATATCAGCGTCATAGAGAGGACCCTCCATTACCAAGGAACAAACCTCCTGTGTCTGGAAAGATCAGCTGGGCAAGACAGCTCTATACCAGAATAGAGGAACCAATGAAAGTCTTCATGGTCAGTGCTTTAATACAGTGTTTGTGAAAACAGAGATATCCTTAATAACAATGAAGACTATATCATTTATTATATTTTCATGAGATACGGTCATTGTAAAGGTAAGATCGTTCAGGCGTTAAACCTCAAACAAACAAACAATCAAAATTGTATGTTCTTATATGTTTGTACTGCAAAAAACATATTTACATATATAGCCTCTGTAGCTCAGTTGGTAGAGTGTTGGGCCTGTGACACAAATGTCCCAGGATCGAATCCTGATGGAGGCAAGCAAATTTTTCTCTCTTCATTTATTCAAAATATACACAGACAGCATGGTAAGACTTTCAGATGATGTGTCTTTATTTCAAATAGTAGGTGACAGGGTTAGATCTAGGCTGTTGTAAAGTCTCTAAAAACGACCCTTTATAAAATTAAATTAGCTATTTTCTGCAATTCACCCTTTATATCAATAATTCACTTTTCAAATATAAGGTCAGGACCATAGTAAAATTTATGGATCTAACCCCGAGATAGATATTTTCTATGATTAAGGATATTAAGTTTTTCTATAGAATTATAGGTGATGCATTTTTTAGATATACTTTGTGGCCACATTATAAACCTGTTGAGAGACAAAAACCTCGAGCTTTATAGCATATGCATGACATATAAGCTGTATGCTGTCCATAACATTATACATTATGCCTGCATTTAACTAGTAGAAAGTTAGCTTCACCAGATTTGTTTTTGTTGCCTAATATATTTACTATGTTTAACCATAATATATTTGTATTCAAGTATGAACCATTTTTATCGCAGCCCATAATGGCACAGTTACACTGTATCAATATACCGAGAATAAAGTCTGTCAGTCTGTTAGTTGAGATCTTTAATTGCCAATACAAGCTTCTTACTTCATGATTGACACTATTAACTATGTATTTCTGTTTTCCTTTTGCAAAAAAAACCCCACACCAACCTTAAATGTAAATATTATTTTTATTTCTTGTCCTTAAATTCTGTGTATATTCTATACTTATACAAAGATTATATACATGAACGTGTATGTATTATGTATGTGCATATAGCTGTATGAGTATATATATATTTGTATATAATATAAATATATATATATATATTTAGATATACATGTATATATATTTTTTTTTTTAGTGCACGTTTTTTTTGTTTTTTTATATATATATATATATATATATATATATATTTGCCTTTAATTCTGTCTATATTCTATCATTATACATATTTTATATATGTTTATGTATTATTTATATGTATGTATATATGTATATACATTTTTTTTTTTTTCTTTTTATTACTTCATTACAGAT